>JBAMJV010011160.1:0-23338 GCA_037951105.1 Echinarachnius parma
GTGTTCTACATTGTATGTATGAAGTCTTTGGGAACATATAGGAAACATATATCCTAAAGTAACTATCATTATAATTATATTGTTCAAATGAAGCCCAGTTTTACAATTGTCTCAACAGATAATGTAAATTTTCAGCTTCAACTTTGATAAAAAGGGAAAATAAAGAGTATTTGTAACAGATATTTACAATTTCCTATATCATAGGGCAAGAGTTGAGTTATTCTTTGCACTCTGTACAAACAAATAAGAAGAGTGTGAAAAAAAAAGGATTGCCCTTGGGAACAGACATATTCTACTTAGCGTGACCTTTATCATCCCAGGAGTCATATTGCCTTGGGTTTATGGGCGGGGGTCAGTTATTAAATGTTCCTCTGGATCCTGGTGAATTGCCACTGACATCAATTCCTGGATAGACTATATCCCTACATATAAACAACACAGTCTGTATATCAATCCTATACAATTGATGTGCGCGGTGTATAGGGAATGAGTCTTGTTGAAAGTGTCTCTGAATCTCTGTGGATTACTACTGATTTCTGAATACCTGGATTGACTATATTACTACAATATGCAATTCTAGATACAAATTAATCTGTGTGTGTTGGGAGGGGGGGGGGGGGGGTTGGTAGGGTTTTGCTGGATGTTCCTATGAAGCTCTGTGAATTGCCACTGAACTCTAAATTCTAGATTTGTACTGCTGTAGAAAACTACCAGAGTAGTTTTGTACGATTGTGTGTATGTAGTAGGGGTTGGATCATTGATTCACATAATATATTTTCATTTACATTAATTAAATCTAAATTTAAGGTTAAGACATCTTTATAAATAACTAAACCCATTGACGGCAATTTGATTCTGGTTATGGCACACATTTCCCATTAACACTAGCCAGAGAATTGCTGGAACCCGTCCCTACTAATAGCCCATCCCATGTATTTGTAAATTATATACTTGTTTTTTCCTCAAGAGGTATTGTATTTGCATAGGAAGGTGGTGTATAAAGTTACAACAAAGTGTTGCAAGGAAAGAACAAACAATCTAAGCAAAACATTAAAGGTGTCTATTATGTAATCACATCTGCATCCTGTATAAATTTCGTCATGATATCTCAATATTAATCTTCAAACAAAGATATCAATTTCATTGTTTTCAGTTTTGTATAATCAGCAAATTTGTTATTGTTTTGTAGATGCAGATAAGAATCTATTAAGACAAGAGATTTCTTCTGAATGTTTGCACAAACTATGCAAACATAATGAGATAAGATCTAGTCCTTAAATTAAAAAAATATTGTTTGAATATTTGAGTATGCCCCTGTATTTGCACAGCATTGCAGTATTATGATCAGACCTTCCATCTAGACGTAACCCCAAATATTTTCATTCAATGATTATTACCTGTCGGCCCATTCAATAAAGACAAATGTCAGAGATATGATAAATATGATATGATAAATATAGTTTCAGCAAATTCAAAATTAATTGACCAAATGGGTATGTACATGATATACAAAGGGTTGATATAAATGAGTTTTAAATACTCCTTTATTGGAGTTGTAAAACTATATATTGTTGACATTGACCGAGTTCTGAAGTTTTATGATTGATAATCTTAAGCTGATTCATTCAATGAATGTAACACATCATTCCTATAAGCTGAACCAAGGTGATCTTTATCTGGGTAGTGTAGTAATGTAACTGGAGAGACAACGACACCCACTGAGTTGATATGAATGATATCATCTTCCTGTCGGCAACACCCCTGATAATTCTCCAAGACAGAGTACCTACAAAGTACCTGGAAATGCCACATCCCCATAGCAGACGAAAGAAACCCTGAATGTCTCCATTTTGTTTGAATTCGTTTAAGAATTCTTTTAGATCTACAAAGTATGGAAGTGAGACACAATCCCTTTCAGACTTGAATCTATCTCTAGACTATGCGTTGTCTGTAATTTATTTGACTTTTGTTTCTTCTCCCAACCAGTATGTCTACAGAGAACATGCACATGTACTCTGTCAAAATCTACAATTTGTATTAAGACTTTGTTAAATTCTTCCAGACAGTATGTCCACAAAGTACAAGTAAACATGATGTACATGGACCACACCACATCTTTTTTCAGACTAAAAGACGGGAAAACTGTCTGTACGCTGCCTTGTCTACATTTCATTGGAACTCCCTAAATTTAGAAGAGTCATTCACAGGATCCAATCTACAGAGCAAAAGTTGATGGGAAAGCCTCAGATATATATATTTTTTATTTTAAGACCCAAATATCGCATACAGGAAATGTTTGAAGATTATTAAGTATTTGTTGGTGTATATTGACTTGTATTTTGTGTTTTTATGGATCTTTTCTGGTTCCCATAAAAGGAAACTTAATAGTAAGTAGTCATTTCTTTTTCCCAAAAATTTTGGTTCTTTTCCATCATTTCATTTTACCCCCTCCAGCAAAATGATTTTTGATTAGTCAATTTTCTTGGCTTCCATTCCATCATTCTAGTTTGCTGTCATTAACGACGTGTTTAAGGAGGAAGCATGTTACCAAAGTCCACTCTCTAAGCCCAACTTCTATACATTGATGCAAGCCTTACGACTACCCCTTACCTGTGGTACATCCAACCAGTCCTCAGCCAGCTTCATGGCTTCCTTGGCATTCTTCAGAGCATCCTCTGGTTTCCAGTCCTCCCAGTCCTGGGCAGCAGACCTACAAGGAAGGAAACATGGAAAACATACATGTGTTAAACTGCTCCCTGGGGAGTAAAAGACAGTGCACAAGATAATTGTTTGGTTTGAACTTCACCTGATGACTACGGATAATAATAATGCGCCTCGGAATAGGGTATCTGGATACTAAGATCTGTAAATGGTATATTTACTATTATTAATGTACACTAGCTGTACCCGCGGAATCCGCGGGTTTTTGTGAGAGAGAGGCGATGATGAAATAACGATACTTTACATCTTTACTATTCCCAGAGTCATAATTTTAAATAGTATAAGACAAAATAAACACGGGCGACCCACAATCCCGCCCACAACCCGTCGTTGGACGGGGCCCCGACGCATTAGGGTCCCGTCCATACGATATCTGGCCAATGTATAACAAAATCATAATGGTTTAGTACCCATGCAAAGTTATTCAGTTATCCCCCATATTTTATAGTCCATATTTGTTCCGCTTGTATTAAATTAGATACAGTACACTATGTTCGTGTACTTGCTAATATACAGGTAGCTTCGCCGCTGACCCGCCCCCCCCCCCCCCCCCCCCCGCGACTCCAATTGCCTGCATGACACATAACCCGTCGTGTCCATGAACGTTTCATATCCAATCTAAGTTCTCCAGGCGTATACATTTTGTCATAATTCTTGTGAAACCCGATGATATATTCCGTGAAGCAAGGATATGGGAGTTCCATGGTTGAAGGGAATAGTAGCCGTCAATACATGCATGCATTGCATAATAAATGAGCAGATACCCCCCCCCCCCCCCCACCCCCAGGCGTCTTCTCTTCGCGGATGGCATAATACAATCATATTACCGCAAGATGTCGATTATTGTATAAAACTCCCCCTGCTCCACCATTGTCCACCCCGCTTTATTCACTTCAATGCACTTTTGCACGCCCGCTCAGCTGTGTACAAAGCATGTGGGCTCGCGGACTTAATACATCTTACCACAAGCTGGCGCAAATTATAGTATCGTGTACGGTAAGGTGAATCAAAATATGACCAGAGACGATGGTCAGCAGGTCAGTGAGCTATGCAAATAAACTACGGTTCGGTGGGGTAATTAGATGACTGCGCGATGTGTATACACGCTATACAGCCATCGCGAGTTGTATAACCGCAGCTAAATTGAAGTTGTCGCATTTTGTCGTCTATGCACTTACAAACAACGATGCCAATCGGCAATAGCGATCATTACCATACCATCCGCGTAATATAAATATTGATATTTATCAAACCTGGGTAGTTTCGCAATGTGTTATATCTAAATAGTTTCTCGATATATTATTTGTTTTTATCTACTCCAATTTATATTCTTACAAATACTTTTACGGCGATAAATCGTTAGTCAATGCTGAGCGTCTTAAACGGGCCAATTGACATTGCTGACTTTCCCTTTTCTTCGATCTGGAAGACGGACCACGGGGCGGGAGCGACTCGGGAATGCCTTATTGTCCCTCCGCAAAAAGTATATCCTTCGATCGCGACGGTCGGGAAGTCGCCGAATCCTCGGGTGAGGATATCTCGAGTGGGAACCATTTGGGGGGTTGAAGCTTACCGTATTAATATAATAGATAATGTATGTAGCATATCTGCAATTTTGGGACTGGGATGCGACTCATATTCTCTGTACGCACAGTTGTAACCTAGTCAACTACCCAAACTAAAAAGACCTACAGATAATTTTTTGGAAGGAACATCAGTTTTATCCATAAATACATGCTACAAGAAGGTCAAAATGCACTCCTAGTTCCAAATTGAGTCTACTATTTCTTAGAATATGTAGGTAAAGTTGAACAAACCTGGAGCGAGAGCGTCGACCATGGGCGCCAATGGCCTGTCCGTTGTTCCAGTCCTTGTTGAAGTTGTTGATAGGCTTGTCGGGGACCTTGCTCCGTGATCCATCCCAGCAGCTTGTCCTTTGGAGACGACTTCTTCCATCGTTGGCCTCGTCGTCTGTCATCCCACATCGGCATGGAGATGGAGTAGTGCAAAATGAGCAGCCATATTAGACCCAGGATCAGCTTCAGCTTGCCATCAACGATGTCAGTACTGTCTGTTGGTTCACAAGGAGAGAGAGAAAACAAGTTGTAAGGAGAGTGAAAAAGACTCAAACATGACATGAGAAGAATGTATGGGGATAGGGAGGGGTTGAGGAGATGGAGTAGTGCAAACGAGCAGCCATGTTAGACACAGGATCAGACTCAGCTTGCCATACACGATGTCTGTACTGTTTGTTGGGTCACAACTAAATTGGACAAACAGGTTGTTAAAGGAGAAAATCAAGAAAACCCCTAAATATGACGATATTCATATCTACAGAAAGCTTATAAGCCATATAATGAGCTTGACTGGACATTCAAACAATATAACGCGTCCATAAAAGCGAAATTAGGGTGAAAACATCACCCTATTCCCAGGGACAAATTCGCTCAATCGCTACACGAAACGGCCTTTAGCTGTGACGTAAGAACCGGGCTTGAAGCCCAGGCGGCTGCCGCGGTTGTATGTAGATAAGCATATAACATACCAGCTGGAAAGACAAGCTTCAACTTATGTGCTATTTTTCCCTTACCAAGAATAAATTATAATACTACATTGTTTGTAATTTGCTTCTCATTTATATTTTCATCATGATATTCCAACAAATGTATTGTTTGTGACAAAAAAAGTTGAAAAGGGTGAAAAAAGAAGGGGAAACTATACGACTGTGTCGTGCAGTAGGCCTGCACAGATTTTTTACCAACATGTAGTTTCACTTTGACATATCAGACGGAGAATTTACCACTTCCATTATGGAAACAAACAGTTAATAATCATTATGAATCAAATGAAATTTTAAAAACGAAGAATAGTTATTACTTAGTCGATCTATCATGGCTAGTTTCATGGTTTAGCTTGAAAAGTCGAGGTGAATTAGATTCGCGATCTCCTGTGTTGTTACTATTCATCCGCGATTTCTCTGAACATTGGCAGCCGCATTACCTATACGGCTGATAGCGCTGGCGGATTTACATTTCCTGCGCCGCGCATCAAAACAAACGAGTGCACGTGTTAGTTAGCTAGCTTGCTCCTCCACGGATACTTCGAAGTCCATTAACAGGCTGTTTTGTTGAAATTCTTCATCCATGTTGAACTGTCAGATGTAATTCTAGAGCGAGATCGTGATCGTGTGGACTGCAGAAAGCTTCGAATATAGCGCATACGTTGGGAACAACTTTTAATTCAATAACATACACAATATGCATAGTATACGGCCGGGTATACGATCGTGCGCTTGCATGTATTTCTCGATGGACGAAACTTTTACGAAACGAAACAAACCAAAACAAAAACGGTGAGAAATACACTATTCTACCAGTTATTGACATATTGAAATGGATAAGAAATATTATATATTGTTATAACAAAGGCAATTCTAGCTCCGAACATGATTCTACTAGGTAATTTTCTTTTGAAACACAGCTATAATAGATTTGTTTTTCATACTATCTCCGTGTACATATGAACAACAATTCGGCAAAATGGATTGAGTTGTAAACAGTTATTTTACGGAGATTGACAATTGACACTTTTTCAATGCCAATAATGACATGAATATTGACATAAGGATATGTTTCAGGACATGAGAGGACAACTGTGTGTCAGATATTGATTATTCAGGCAATATTCAATCGTTTTGAGAGAGTAGAACTGCGTCCACTCTATGAACAATTGCGTGTAGATCGCTGTTCGAGCTAGAGCTGTCGGGAGCGCAAAGCCCGGCTCTTACGTCACGCACAGAGCCACTTTGCTGTGCCGATTTCATGGTAAAGGGGAGGGTCAATTCACTAAAATTTCATTTTCATAAAACATGAAACTGAACACTTTCATGACTTGTTAACTGCACAAATTGCTTTAATAACTCATTCTATCATAAAATAAACCATAATAACTTGATTCTATTCCCTTTGAATTTCTACTTTAAGTATTGAATGAAGCGTACTGAAAAGACTCAAACATAAATTATTAAAGGGATCTAGTAACTTTGTTAACATGTGCAAAAATGATGAATGGTTGGTGCAATGTATATTGTTGTTATCTCATATGTCCACAGGGTATTGTGTGAAAAATTCAAGTCAAATGGACATTGTATGGCCAAGTAATGAGCAAAAATGCAAAGTGATATTCAGTAACTCACTGCACTCACTTTGTACATGGAAGAAAAACTCGCCCAGAGTTTTTCTTATCTGAATACTTCAATCATACATATCTTTGTAAAGAAAGGGAAATTTGAAAAACCGAAACCTGTCCCATGATTTTATTGTTAATACGAATACAACAAGGTGTAAGGGAACCGCTAGAATTAAAATTTTATTTTGAGGATTTGGACAATGTTACTAAGTCCCTTTAATGACTGGATGATGAATGTATTAATTGGGACAGGGAGGGTTTGAGGGAGATGGATCAGCTACCATCAACGATGTCTGTACTATATGTTGGGTCACAAGCATAGAGAAAAACATGAGAGTTAGACAAGATCATTCTTGTGGTCTTTTTTTATGGAGGGTTGGGGTATTTGTAATTAGTGCATAGAGGAAAATATTAATCCCCCCATATAACAAATTAGAAAAAAATATATATGTGTGTTTGTGTGTGAATGTAACGTGATCACTACTTTATTCTTGACAAATGTAGGGATTTCTTGGCAAGCATACAGTAGGGCTTTCTCCCAAGCATACAGTGGATTTTGGAAATTTATGATCAGTCCACTATTCCCATAACAACCCCAAAAGCTGCTAGTAGCTTCAAGCAGTGTTGACTGACAAATGTCTTTGCAGCCAGCAGTGCACAGCATGGGAGAATCAAAAGGCTAGCTCAAAACAAGGGCAATATTTAACCTATTGCCTAAACAATTTCTGGATTATACAGTCAAACCTGTGTATGGTGACTACCTAATGGAATCAAGAACAGATAGTCATTGTAGACAGGTGACCACTATAGACAGGTTCCATAACATAGTGGCCATTATAGGCAGGGTGGCTGCTATAGACAGGTGGTCATGTTGTCATAAACAAATATATACAGTGCAAATGGTTTGGCCTGGCAAAGGGTTAAAACCTCTCAAGACCCAACCCAATCAAACCATAAATATGACTGACTTTTATTACATTGTAGCAATAACCATCTCAGCCAAGCAATAAACTCAATGTGCCACAGTTGTATGTCCATGACAGCGTACTTGAGATTGAAGTTGGAAACACTGGAATTATAATTATATATTCAGACTTATATATTTATAATTATATAATTCAGAGTTTCAGACAAATTTTATGGATTGTACGATCCATACAAATTTGTTTGCTTGATTCTTGTGTACATTTTGATTGTCCAAATTGTATAAGTACGAAATACTTTGTCTGAAATTTTTTTTTTTAATGGAAACAGTTCCCGAATGGACAAAACTAACATGAACTAAAAATGCAACATATATGACTTATTTGAACATCCAAATTTGTCTTCAAAGACCACACAAGAAAAAGTGTTCTTTAAAAGCAGGTGGTTTATACAGAAAGGTTTATTTCTATGAAACCCGTCTTCAAGGTTTCAAACTTGGTCTTTGTAGAAAGGTGGTCCTTATGTACAAGTGGTTATTAGTTAGAGTAGATTTGACTGCATACATATATATATTATTATGACTGACAGAAAATGTTGTGTTAATAATGATGTTCGATTTTATATCTGCAATATGGTCCAATCTTCAAATTTAATGTGCATCCTATGCTATGTTTGTACAAGCAAATTATACGATTTGTATACATAACTTTTCGACATGCAGTTCATTTCTGTATTGATCTCCCAAGGCGAAAGTAACCTATGATAATATTGCATGTCATGTGTAGGTATATACTCCCCAGCTCATAGAGACTTGGAAGGTAATATAGAGAAATCCCCATCAATCCGTCTTGCTTGAGTTGGATTGATGGGGTGGAAAATTACTCCTGCAAACCCAGCCAAGCCAGCGATGGTTCGAGGCACAAGCCCCAATAGATGGAATATATTATTTGGCGCTTCACTGCACACATTTTCTAGCTAACAGATTTCGCATAAATTTCCTAGAAATAGATTTCTAATTAACTATTTTCTAGAAAAATGGGAGTGGAGCACAAATTATTATTTTGTAATATACCTGCAACGATAACTGTTGAAATTCCGTCTAGAGACCAAAAATTCCTCTTTAACACCCATTAACACAAAGACACAAGAATATGCACAGACCTGCACAAGCTATGAAACTTTTCTTAGTTGAAATCTTTAGTCATTCTTGGAGGCAGCATAGTAACACGAACATTCTGCAGTGAATTTTCTAGGGAAATCGCTCAAAAAATGTGGGTGCAAGCAGTGAAGCAATGACTGATGCTCATACATGATTTAAATCTGGGGGAAGCAAAGTGTATGTAATGGGGAAATTATGTCCCATCTGTTTGAGTGGCTGGCTGCCCTCGCCTGGAGTGAAAATTAAATTTCTAGACGAAGCATGTAATACATCGCATAAACCTTGCTTAAAGCGAGGAGTTATGAGGACAAAAAACTCCTCACTTATCTAAAAGTCAAGAGTAGCAGTTGTGAAAAGAGGCTAGAGCCATGGGGTGTGTGTATATTATGTGTATCTGTTGTTTGAATGACATGCATGATCGAAAATAATATCGCTATTGCTTACATTAGATTATATCACTTGACAAAGTGTTGCAGCGGCACACGAAACGTTGTGATCTTTTAGATTCCTTGTTGACCATACATTGCGAGACAAACGAATATCACTAGCGATATTATTTTCGATACTATATCCGCAATGAGTAATATATTTACTATGACATACATGATGACGATATTTTCATACACTGTTGTAACTGTTGTTTTAACGTGTTGGATAAGTAAAATAAAATACAAATGTTGGCCTACAATGTAATTATCTCTTCGCCTTGTTGATTAGTGTTATCTATGAAAGGATGTTTAGAAGGATGTTTCTTGCATCATTTCAAGTTATTACATGTACTATCACCAAATGACCACCACCACAAGGGAAAGATAACAAATTGAAAGTACAGTTACAACTTCAGCCTGCAAAAATAGACCAAAAATATATAATCTACAGTAGATACTTTTAACCAGTTTTGGGACATAACATTTCTCATTTATCCATGTTTTGCTTTAATAATGTGATGCTGTGAATGGTGCCTAATGTAATCTCAAACCAAAACTGTTTAAATGTTTTGAGATTATAAGAATTATATATATATGTTTTTCATGAATATTATTCATAAGTATTAGTCTGGTAGTAGTGCTGAAAATAAAATAAATGGTTTGTAACCTTATACGATTATCACAAGAAAATTATATAGAAACCAACTCAAGTAATATATCATCTATCAAACATTGTGTTGGCAATAAAATAATACAAGTCTCTCCTAAACATATCTTATTCCCCTGAGGACCTATTGATCAAGTTGCAAATCTTGTGATGCATTGAATCCAATGAAGATGGAGGTACATTTGCATTGAATGTACAAGTGTTATATTCTACAGCAAGGAAGTAATTAAACACATTTATGGCCATGGCGTAAACACAGATGTAAACATAGAGAACCATTTTAGCGAATTAATGCCAAAGAAATCAACTAATTGCCCTCTTGACATCCTCCAAGGAACCAGTGTTTTATAACAGTGAGTTTGGTAACCACATGTAGTACATGTAGTACTAACTGTCATTAAAAGAAATTCACATTTCTTTTTCTTTACTTCCTCCTTAGCCCACACCCTGGATCTATTTTTAGAAACATGGCTATTGGAAATGCATTTTTTTTTTTTTGAAAAATATTGTCACAAAAACATACATATTAGACATTGTAAACATACTTTTCTGTCAGTATGATTGTCACTAAGCTGGGAATATTTATTTACCTTTTCATCACAGATTTTTCATAATACCAACTTCCTCTTGGCAGCAAGATCAGATAGGAATTATTCAACTGCATTAATCCTTCTTAACAAATCAAGCAAATGCAACGTCCCTGGTCTAAAAAATATGTTGGCTTCTGTTCACTAGTCTATTTGAATTGATTTAGCCAGGAAATCCCGGAACAGCAATACAGGATTGATGAGATTCCATCCTTTGTATGATAAC
Organism: Echinarachnius parma; assembly: GCA_037951105.1. Lineage (NCBI taxonomy): Eukaryota > Metazoa > Echinodermata > Echinoidea > Clypeasteroida > Echinarachniidae > Echinarachnius > Echinarachnius parma. The sequence continues at coordinate 10,901 of JBAMJV010011160.1, forward strand.
CAAAACTAACATTTACTTCCCAGATTCAATCTACACTATCTTCAAAGCTGAAAGGCTGACACTCCTGTATAAAATTACCCCTCAATACCCTCTCTTTAGCTTTTATATCTGAAGCATGAGATCTGGGAATGAAAACAAAAATCAGGAAATCCCTTTTAGGAAGAATACAGGATTGTTTTTCTACCTCCCTAAGATTATCAAAACTACCTAAATACCTTTACAGTTAAAACAAACAGATAGATGCTCACATACACTTACACAAAGCTAATCCTTCCTAAGCTTATACTAGCTCTACAAATCGGGACATCCTTATTTGGATGTTGACAGGATTGGACGATTGGTAAGATTGTTGGTTTCCAGGACATCCAACATAACTTTAAAGATAAAGTACATTTTCCTGAAACACAAAAACTGACCCTGACCTATAAATTGCAATAAGTTAATCCCTTCTTTATCTTTCATCTGTGACCCTCTTTCCTCAAACCCACATAAAGTCGCCAGATATGTTTGTGTGTTACAATCCAAAATGTATACATTATGCATCTATCAACTGTTAAAATTTGGAGTCTCAAAACTAAGCAAAAGTTGAGTTATAAGCAGTTACAAAAGCTCCGCTGCACTGCGCGCCTGTATGACCCTTATCTTTATAGCCTGTTTTCTCCTTATTCGGTAAAACTAGACTTGCTCACTCTCCTACTTTTAATCGCTTTTTTGAATAGGTTATACTATTCTAAATTTGATGAGTTATATATCATACTAAAGCTTAGAGTCTACGCTTTCTAACTATGTATAAAAGTCTAAACGCATTCTGGTCAACTTTTTGGGGGTTTGACGGTGGGCGGTCACATCTCTCCTTTTAGGATTGAAATTGGCGATTAAAAAAAACACAAGGAAATCCCCTATCACTTTCTGGATACTTTATTATAGAACTACTAAAACTGCATACATGTTGCATAGACACCATCTTGAAGATGCTGCCTACAGTCAGTCTAACCAGTCTACAAGTGGCCACAATCCCTTCCAAAATCCTGATCGTAACTTTCATCTCTTAGCAACTTAGTGAATACGAAAAAAGGGAAATCCCTCTTAGAACGAGGAGTTACTAGTGGGCCTAGTAACTCCTTGCGTGGAAGCAGACAGGATTGTCACTAATCCCCAGACTGTTGTCTGAGGGTCTCATCGATGAATTGGGGTCAATTTGCATATAACTGCTCATGTCAGGGACTCTCAGGGACAATCATAAGAGGGGTGTTTGCTGATTTGGCCTACATCAATGCAGGGAGCTGATACATATTTCAGACTAGTACAGGTCAGTGGTACTCTTTGGGTGGTGATCCTGCTCACAAGTACCAGGACTCTTCTCTCTTTTGAATGATTTGAAGTTTGAAAGCCTGATTGTGACAAAGTGATGTCCTTACATGGAAAAAACCTCCTCATTTTACACCTATAAAGTTAAATACTTCAATGGGTACTCATTCAAATCCTTGTAAAAAAGATTTTATCACAGAGATGTTGTCAATTCAAGCGATTTGGGAATTGTGCTCAACTACAGACTGCATAGAGGCCGCAGTCTATACATCAGTCTTGTAGGTCTACTGCCAACATGAATTGCTCTGCATTCAGATCGGCATCTTCAGTCTAGAAATGCTTCTCATTGGAGGTCTATGTATAAAATATCTTGATAATTTTACAATACATCATTCAAATATAAGTAGGTGTGCATTGAATGAATGCTTCTTGAGCTACACTAATCTGTATACGTACTATACTAGTAAGAAAATCTGACATTTTGGGCACAAGTTTGTCAATTTCTTTCAGGAATTATTGATGCTTTATTTCCTTTAAATGATTAAAGATAAACAACCCAGGTCTTTCATCATGTTATCATTTCATATACTTTAATACTTTAAAGTTTGTGTGCATTTAAGGAGCATGACTATCAGAACACATTTTATAAATATTTAGAAACCATAAAAGATCTCTCTCTCTCTCTCTTTATAAATAAGTGTTAAATAGGGCAGTTTATTTATTACCATTATTTAGAAACCACACAAATGTCTCCCTTTAATTTCAAAACTGTGCTGAAATATGGTAGTCTCATCCTATTCTAAAGGAGAATAGAAGTGATTGAAAAGCGTTGATCCCCACATTGATTAAGCTTCTCGACCCAGGGGATTTAATCGGGAAGATGAAGTGATTCCATTTCAGCATGCGTCGGGCAAGGGGTTGCCACTGTTAAAGGTTCGCAAAATGGATTGCGTACTATAAGCCTCTCATATGCTCAAACATGAGTCATATGAACTTACAAGAGTTCTACCAAAATGGCAGATAAGCCTTTAAAGTAGTTGTTGATGTAAATAAAGTACAGAATGAATAGGCTCTACATTATTAAAAACGACATGGGTTCGCAACCTTTTGATACTCCAGGCCCCTGGATTGTTACCACTTCTAAGGACAACCTTCACAAGCAAATGAGAATAGAATTTTCAAAAAATAGCATTTTAATCTCGCAGTTTTGTGGGAGTTTATAGCCCACCCACATTACGGCAGAGAATGGCAAAGTTTCATAACACCATACACTTGTACACACCATTATGAAGTTGAAATGAATGCGTCACAGACTTAGAAGTAAGGCCTGACCTAAATCAATCTTGAAATTTTGATTAAAATTGATTAAAATTATTAAAAGACAAGGACAAGTTCAAGCAAGCAATTCAACCCCAAACGCACGAGCAAAGCAATCAGTAAACAAGACTCTCTTCCACGCCAACAAGATCTGCACAACCACCCTGTCCGGTTGGCCCCTACTTCACTGGGGCGTTGGACAGAAAGTAGAAGAAGAAGAAGAAGCAATGCAGGGGGTGGGGTGGGGGGGGGGGGGGGCAAGAATATCAACATTCTACTCTCCCCTACTCATTGTAATGCCGCTGACTACATGTATTACAATCATGTCAGAAATAAAATGTTTAATTGCTACTCTATGACACTGGATAGTGAATTCTAGGAGCAAACAAAACATGTTAATGAGGAATCAGTGCTAGCAATACCAAGAGTGATACATCATACATTTTGCATTATTTAGAAATGCAAGATGCCTGCAACATTGTTTGTGCAACCTCAAGCACTGGGAGACTGGAGCTAAAAAGGGTAACCCTTACAGGCAGGTTACCATGGCAACCTGGCAATGTTCTCTTCCCAACTCCTTTCATATTTTGGGTCAGAAGAGATCTGAACTTGTCTTACTCAGAATATACTTACTTAACATTTAATTTCAGAAAGTCTGAAACAATCTTTAACAGATTTTAACACAGAACAAGTGGAAAGCTAGTGACACCTTGGTAAAACATACATGTACATGTGTATGTTTGTGGAAATAATAATCCTGAATTTATGACACATGATTGGACACCATGCATGTGACTGCAACCGACCTTTCATTATACGCATTTTAATGAGAGGAGCAATTGTCATGGTTAAACACCATACCATTATTAAAATTAAAAAGGCATCAAATCTGATCTGTCCACACTTGATAAGGTATAATAAGACTTGCAATCTTCATATAGATGTATAATATTTTTGCTATTTTAAAATGTGAATTTCTTTTCAGTGGATTATGATGTGAAAGGGAAGAAGGCAGAAAGAGACGTACACTCTGACCCACGTGGGAGGCATCATAAGAGGGACACCACCAGAGGGGAATTGGTAGCATGAAAATTCTATTCATACCATATCTTGAGGATTGTCACGCACTTTGTTTACAGCGCTTGGAGGAGAACCAGACCTCAGTGGTGACCCGTTTGTGATGATTTGATATAGGTATATAACTATAACCAAGAAGCACATTATCATAGACCACAGGTGAGATAAGTGGGAGGTAGCATAGCAACGGAGGAGGGGGGGGGGACAGGGGGGCCATGTCTCTTACATGTCAAGTACATTCATTTTGAGTTATGATCCATTCAGGGTTTCTGGGCTAATTTTCAAGCATTTAGACTGGAATATTGCACTGTCAAATTTCATATGCATTGAGCTCTATTTAAACCTAAAGGGATTTGTTTATGAATAATATCTGTCACTGGATCCATTTGCATGTTTGGCAAATCTATTTTATAGAACATTTGTATGGATTTGAACCATATTCTTTTCACACAGGGTACTTGAGAACTTCTCTCCAAATAAAAATGAACCATAGTTAATTGAAGATATCTAGAGTATTAGCGTTGAAGTCTATCAATTCAAACTATAAGAGCTGAAATGTCTGATCAAAACTCAAAAGCCAAAAAATAATGCTGGTATCTCTATTTCACAAATTGTTTGCAATACTCCCTCACTGGAAAGGAACTATGCAGAAAATTCATAATAATGGACTATGATATAAAGATCTGCAGTCTATAGTACAATTGTCAACAGGATCATTGAACCCGCTTCCATAGTGTCATTAAATTGAATAACCATTGTCATATAAATTGCCCCTGGGTAAAGTTATATGAATGATATATTAAATATGCAGCTCAGTCAAATGCAAAGTGTTATTAGAAGCGTCTGTTATGCCACAAGACATTGTTATGCAAATGTTGTAAACCTTGGTCACTGCACACATCAACAAACAAATACCAGTCAGGGAATATATATGGCACTTGCATACAAGTGAATATTACACCTGCGTGTGTGTACAGCATCATCATTCGTAACTCCCATTGTTGCTCTATGATAATTTCCTTTTTTGACATTTCTTTCTCCAACCCAGACAGGTCATTTGCAACAGTCTAGTGGGTCAGCATTATAGTTTTATCCAAGGAGGTATATTACCCCTTGGTTTATCAGCCTAGCATTTCTATTCCATAGTCTGGTCAAGTGAACAATGAGATTTTATATCACTGTTTTGACAAGAAGATGTAGGTAGTAAGGGTTAATTTATCAGAACAAATGATGACATAATGTGGATTATTAACCCTAATATGACTTTATTTTGCACTCAAGTCAGTTGAACAATGAGATGTACATATTTATCAGAACCGCTGATGACATAATGTATTGTGACAAGTGAGCTTTTACAATGCTAAATCTTAATAAAGCAAATACCCTTTACACGGAATTCAATTTATCATTTTCAAGAAATGTTCCTTGCCTTGCACTTATGTGCATGTAATGTCAACAATGAATCATCATTGAAAATTGACATTAACCCCTTGTCTATGGGGTACCTGCTGGGGTATGTACAATGTCTATACTATGGGGATTTTACCTGTTAGGTATTTAATGGAAACACAGGAAAAGGAGTGTTTTCTAATGGAAAGTATGGCGGTTTAACACATTGGCTTCGAGATTCTGGTGGACCCTACAGGTAGTAACTCTATGGGGATTGCCAAAATCTAGTAGGGAACAGGTTAACCCGTTCCCTTCGAGATTCTGAAATGCCCATAGACTTTGTACATAGCCCACCCGGTTCCCGTAGCCAATGGGTTAATAATGAGTCTGTCCACCAGCCAAGACAGGTGTTTACACAAGGCCAACTTCAAGATTGATGGATGCTTCTAGTCATCTTCTTGTATGTCTGCTGAGACCCATATCTTGACTGTGGGGCAAAATGTTCCAAAATAAACAAACATGTATTTACAGTATATATTCTAATTCCCCCAAGAATATTCAATATTCTTCTTCCCGAGAGTTCTGTGGCAGTGTGACACTGTAAAATTATTTTACAGATCTTCTAAGACTAAATAGAAAATAAATGTGAATTAAGGAATGCTGTTTCTTCCAACAGATTATGTTAGTGATTTCATCATAAATATTGATCGGAAATAAATAAATAATGAATAATACACCTGCTGGTCTCAAAATAGATTTTGAATTTCTATCATTGGGATTGATTTCGCCTAAAGAGCTAGAATAACAAACCCCATAGAAATGATCTTTGTACACAAATTACAAATACATCCCATAGCTGTATAGATCTACGGGGGCGGGGGGGGGGGGGACAACATGGAAATTAATGTAGTAAAATGGTGGATGTGTCTATCAGGCACGTATGCCCGACAATTATGATTCATACATCCCATTCAACACAAAAGATAAACCACTGCAACGGGTCAAATGTCAATCCATGTGTAATCAGATTGTCAAACATGAAAATAAATCCACCCCACCATGAAGCATACTGATATTCTATTGTGAATTTGATACTGCACTTACTTTCTTACCTGTTCCCATTTCCTTTTATACAACTGATGATTACAGAGGTACAAGGTCTAATGAACTAATAGTAATCCCTGAAGGAATGCAAATGGATGAATAGGGCATGCACGCCTTCCTTAGGAAATGGAGATGTCTGATTTTAAAAGCAAATATCAAAAAGGGATTTACAGTAAACAGTCTGCATGTTGTGTCTTTGTTTGATGTCATCTTTGTCAACAAATGGCAGAAATTGGTTCTAAAATGAATGTTCACAGAGAAGATGAATTGTATATTCAGGGGCTACTTTTCAGTGTTCAACTTTTTCAGTACAATAGCACTCTGAAATTTATTTAGCTTTTTACTTTGTGGAAATTTACAGGGACTCTTAGAATATTACTACATGGGCTTTTTATGATTTTTTTTTTTTTTGGGGGGGGGGTTAAATAGCCTCAAGTTCCAATTATTTCTTACTGTCTGTATATATTATGTCAAATGTTCCATATCCACACGTATCTGCTACAGGCCACTGGGATTAATGGAGATGATTACAGTATAACCATGCTGGACTGTCCCAAAAAACTTGTTCACTCTTTGAAAGAGTCTAATGAATGTGATGAACAATGTTAGTTCAAAAGTGGTGTAAGCAAACTTTTCATGAAATATTTAAATCAACTGAAGCCTGAAGCATATTCTTAATGTTTGGATAGAAACTCAGAATAATTCAGGCCTACAGGATGATTTGTCCACAAGCTGCGAGGGAAACACCCACTCACATACCAATCGTCGGCGGAACTTGAGTGCAAGAACAGAAGACATACTTACATACCTTTTCTCTAAACAATTTCATGCCTTAAATTAAAGAGACCCAAATACAAAGTGTACAGTGGTACATTATTTTCATCATGTACAACAGTACAATACACAATTACATATAATTGGGTAATTTACAATAATAAGGTCTTGTAGACCAATATCAAATTTATATGAAACCAGTTTGTTTAAGATAATTTCCTATGTAGATACAGAATGTATCATTGTCCCCTAGTAGAACAAAAAAAAAATTTATTTCAGTTTACAAATCACCATACAAGACAAGACAGTGGTCATAAAATATATTCACAGACAAGTACTTTTATTCTACTAATATTTTAAACCAAGATCAACAGGATACCATTCTCTCAATAAATTGTTCATATACACTGAAACTTAGTCATAACTCATACCTCGCAGACAGACATATTATATTCCAGTTCCACATAATCACCTGTATCACTGTATGAGACTTGGCCATGGAATTTATTGTTGGCTACCCACCTCAACTTTTGAGGACAGATCTATAGGAGGTATATCACCCTCCACCCACAACCATGTCTGACCCCTTGACCCTGACAAACTAGTCATGGAATTTCAGAAAATATGACATCACACATTGGGAACCTCTCTCTGGCTGGCATGTATTGACAGTCTATTGTGATAGACCCAATTCTTGCAAAAATCTTGAATATATATACAGTGGTGTAAGAGACTTAATTCTTGCAAAAATCTTGAATATTATACAGTGGAACTTCATCACAAGGACTTTGGGGCATTGAAAGTTACCTTGTTATATCAGGTATCTTGACATACCCGTGTTCACACACAAACATTTTCATCCCCTTAATCATCTCTAGCGATACAACGTTTCGCTAGTGATGATTAAATCAAACCTGGTATATGTTCACACGCACAGAGCATATATCGAACAACATCTGTTTTCCAGGTGGTGCCGAACCCCCCGAACATCGTATAAGTGCGCAGTTTGCTACTGCGCAGTGTGTTGTCATTTTTTTCTGTCTGCGCTGTCTCGCTGCAGCTGTGCGAGCGAACGTTCGCATTAAGCCACGCCCACTTAGTCATGATTAGCGAGTTACGGTTGTTCACACACGGAATAAGCGTGATTCTATACTCAGCTCTCGTACGAAACGACGATAAAACCAGCGTATCGCTAGTCATCACAAGCGATACGTCGTTTCGTTAGTAAGCGTTCAGACACAGGAATTTTTAATGAGAAGCTGATTCTATAGTCAGCTGCTGATTCTTTAGTCATGATTAAGGGCTGAAAATTTTGTGTGTGAAACACGGGGCATATATATATCAGGGTAAAAAACAAAATAATATAAAGAGCTTGTACAGCAAAATGACCTTGTTATGAAATAAGAGGGTCTCTGTATAATGGGGAAAAGGGATTTTTATGAGCTTATTGTACAGCTAAACTGATGTATTTCATCCCAAATTTACTGTATGCCATAGATTTTGTATTCAGTATGTGATTTCATATTTTCACTTCATCACTTGCATGACAGCCATAGCTCAGCACAATATATTGTAAATGTGTAGGGACAACTACCCAGTGACCTCAATGATTGAGGACACAATCTCTCCCCCCCCCCCCCCCCCAACACCACCCATTAGCATTCACGTCTGACCCCGTGACCCAACAGACTAGCCATGGAATTCCACAAAATATGATAGCACAGGTTGAAAAGTAGATATCTCTCCTAGCTACATACATGTAGTATGCTCCCATTATTGCTCCTAATCCTATAGTTCAAAGTATCATGAAAGCAAGATTTATTGCAAATTTGCCCAGTTATCAACCATAAAAGAGAATTGTTCCTAATATACTGTATAATATATGTACTGCTGATTTATTTACACATAAAGTTAACAAATTCATTAAAACTTGACAATGTCCTGGGGTCTATGGAGAATGGGTGTTATGTCACATTGTCTTCAACTGGCTAAGAACCGATGATTGGAAATGTGGAACCTGTGGAACCTCCACAAATTATACCAGCTATCCATGGCCGAGGACTGTGTGCAATTATTACAGTTGTGGAATTCCAGAGGCTGTGACATAATGAGGGGAACCATCCCTCCCTCTGTTAGTATTTTGACAATTTTGAAAACTGACATCTTGAAACATTCTTGGACATATGACAAAATCATACAGGAATGAAAGCTAAAGGTATTTAAAACATTGTGGGTTGAATTTGACACCCTTCATTTTATGAGGGAAGGTGATGAAATAATGAAACCTACACAAATATTGTTATCCATGAGCAATGATGAATACAAACTTTTTAGAGAAAACTTTTGAAATTCCATTTCGCTCTGACATCACATGGTTGGAAAGTGGCAACCCACTGGTCTCTGAGTAGTAGCCATGAAAGTAAAAATTCCTGAAATAAATTCTTGGAATATGACTCAAATCATTGTTAAATGGTAAGTGGTAGCATTGTGGTCATGGTCATGCTACAAACACCTACACTGTACAGGTAGAGTACAGTTATCCAGGCATGCATGAATGGCATAACCTCCACACAATTAATATTAATCATGGGCACTCTGCATGAAATTCAACCAACTGTAACTGACAGTTCTTGTAAAACACTGTACAAAATTACCATGGCAACAATGAAGGTGCGTGTCTTCAGCGCTGGTGTACTTATTCGGGTGCTTTATAAAACCAGAACGTCAATGACGTAGCGCTCATCCGGCATCTCGCAACATCAATATCGCAAAATTTCATGTGGTACACTTTTCAACTGGTCAAAAAATAAAAATGTGATGCCCTGGAAGGGACATAAAAAATTAATTTTAAAAAAATTAGAGTGAAAAAAATATATATTTGACGCCCCAGAAGGGACATGGGAAAGAAAAAAATAGTAAAATAAAAAAATAAAAATAAAAAAAAATAAAAATAAAAAATAAATAAATAATAAAAATAAATAAATAAATAAATAAATAAATAAATAAATAAATAAATAAATAAATAAATAAATAAAAAATTACCATAATTAATTAATGGAGAAAAAATTCAAAAATTCTGTGTAGAAGTTTAGTGTACCAAAGTTAGCTCTACCAGATAAAGCAAACCAAATCAAAATCGGTCGAGAAATGAAGGAGAAGAAGCATTTTTTGTGATTTTTGGAATAAATTTGCATAAATTACCATAATTAATTAATGGAGAGAAATTTCAAAATTCTGTGTAGAAGTTTAGTGTACCAAAGTTAGCTCTACCAGATAAAGCAAACCAAATCAAAATCGGTCAAGAAATGAAGGAGAAGAAGCATTTTTGTGATTTCGAATAAATTTGCATAAATTAGCATATATAATGAATTTCACGATTCTGTGTATAAGTTTTAAATCCCCCTCCTAGCCCTATCTTATGAAACAATCAGAATCAAAATCGGTTGAAAAATAACGAAGAAGAAGCATTTTGAAAACTGTGGACGGGACGGACGGGACGGACGGGACGGAAGGACGGACCGGAAGGACGGACGGACGGACGGACGACGGACGCCACGCCATGGCATAAGCTCATCGGCCCTTCGGGCTGGATGAGCTAAAAAATCAAGATGATTGTGAGATATGACAATGTGTTTGTGTGTGGTATGTTTAAAAATGTGTTTGTGTGCGTGCATGTGTATAGATGGGTAAGATGTACTTGCTGAGGCTTTGTTTGAGCTGTGGAAAAGATTTCATATCAAACGAAATTGCTTACAAACAGGTAAAAAGTGAAGGAACAGAGTACGCGGTAAATGTGGAAGTCAACATTATGGCTAAGTTTAACCTCACTCATATCCTCAACAGCTGAACAAACCACAGTGATGCAGACTAAATTCCAGGAGAAACGGATAAAACCTTTTTTTTCATGTTGGAACTCCACCCAAAAAGACATAGCTGCATTATCAATTTGAGGGTTTTGTTTGGTGAACAGGCTGAACCCATTATTCAGTCATAAGACTGTTGATGCAAAAATAAAATAAATCATGTAAAATTAATCAGGACTGAACAATACAGGCAATTACTAGTTACACAAACTGTAATAGCAAACGGTCATCTTTCGCTATCTTGAATACTTTTTTTTTTTAGGACACTGAAGAGAAATGGTATCTGACTCGCAACATAACAATGATTTGATCAAATTATAGTTTGGACAGTCACAATATGTCTTGGAATGTGACTGCAGGTATATAGGCCAACTATTTGTTCCTCTTTTTATATTTCACCTTCTAGTTCTAAGGTCATCATGTTATTCTCTGTTTCTGTCTGTGTTTCCCCTCTCTTGTTCCTATCCCTCTCCCATTTTGTTCTCCTTGGTGTATCTTTAATTAGCTATTCCAACCTTTAATTTCTGTCTACTGACAATATGATACTAGCTAAACATGTTCCTTACTTGATTTTTCAATTCCCATAGACTTAATACAGGACCCACCAGGTTTTAGGAGGCAAGGGGCTAACGTTCTTGGCAGATGGTCGCAGACATTCTCTTGAACTGGTTCCACCAACAGTTCTCTGCCCTCTCCCTCTTTTCCTTTGTTTATTCAATCTTTTCTCCACACATCCTTTCTATCTGATGACAATAGTTTTAATGTTCTATGCAGACATTCCAATATGTCTCTGTCTCTCTCAATGGTATTAAATAGAAGAAACCTTGGAACATTCTTGTCAGCTAACTCATCATTCAAACATGGACTATATCAGTGAAGAGACTTTAGAAAGAAACTAAAGAGACTCCCAAAAGTCAAATGATTACTTTTGAGTTTAAATGAATAACTCAAATACAGCTCCTCAGTATTTGTCTTGCCACATTCTTGTTTGTTGCTCTACTTCCATGAGATCATGCTCATTTTAAAGGAATTGTTTAGATTCAGAATCGCTGTTAATTCAAATATCATGTTTATGATAGATAGGCCTATATTATTAGGCTATTGGAACTAAGATGGCCATTTCTGTTTTCAACTGACAAATTTTCAAATTCTGAACAGTATCATCCAAAGTCCATAAAATCAATGGCCAGGGGATAGAGCATCTAATTTATTTTCTAGACATTCTCACCACTTATGAAAATATTTAATTTAACTTTGAAATATATATCAGTTTATTGTGCTTTACATCCTAAATAAGCCTACAAGTGAAGTGCTCTCATTGCAGAGCTATCCTTTTAAATCAGTGAAAATAGAAGATAAATGGACAGAAGCCAGAAGTGGTCGCTTTTTAAACTTTTTTGTTCCAGATCTGCCCCATCATTATTGATCTATAGGATTTCTACCACTTCAGTCTTCCAGTGGGTATTTATCCTGAATATCTCGAGTCAATAACAGAGACTAATGTATGTGGTACACATTGACTCAGTACAAACATGGTCTGTCTCAACTATATCACCAATTCCCACCCTTATTTCCCTTTTATCACTGCTTAAGAAATACATATTGC
>JBAMJV010011161.1:0-35472 GCA_037951105.1 Echinarachnius parma
ACCATGTAAGCCCTGGTCACAATGAACCCTACGATGATTCTGTCGTGGGCATAGGGGGGGGGGGGGTTTGGGGAGTTCAACCCCCCCCCCCCCCCCCTTTGACCAAAAAATGACTGTTTTGGGGGGATTTGAACCCCCCCCCCCCCCTCTTTTCGACCTGTAGCTGGTCTCGAGACCACATTTTAGTGGTCTCGACCATCATTACTCGAAAAGTGCGAAGAATCCTGGTCTCGGCCTCGAAAATGTTGAAAATTGTCGGTCTCGGCTTCGAAAATTGTCTACGACTACCCCCCCCCCCCCCCCCCCCCCCGCTGACAGAAATTTGGCTGACGAAATAACCCCCCCCCCCCCTGGGTACGAACACTTTGTGTTGCTTCCTGCGCCCTAGGTTTCAATCAAAATATTATGATTTAGATTGAAACTCTTTGCTAGTATATCGTTTTATAAATATGGGCACATGTCTTCAAGAAGGCACTGATCCCCAATCCACATGTTCCCGTTTGTCTTGTGTATTTGCACCTTCCCATCTTCGTGGTTAGTCCAATTATGAGCTTCCAAGAATTGAGACATCTGACAATTATCTCGCAACTTTTGAACTTGGCTCTGCAAAACATGCAAAAGAAGGAAAGTATCTTTAAGTGTATATATATATGATTTTCTTTTATTTATCAAGTGCATTTTATACAAAATAAAAAGAGGTAGTGAAATCCCAGGTCCAGACCCAAAATGTTGTTTTCTTTCTTAATTGTTATCATGATGATCGTACCATGCTTATATGAAGGTGAAGTGGTGCTTCATTTAGAAAATAATCGCCTCTTCATTGTCTTCCCCGGATTTAACGGTCTTGAAGAGATCCGGCTGGTGATGAATTGAGGGTACGTGTCGGATGTCAAATGGTAAGACTTCCTTGATATAAGCCCCTTGCACCCGAATTATTGTTATCAGTATGGATAATATATACGTCCTAGACTGTTTCCTTATAGAAGGGGTTAATGGTGATTATAATTATTGCAATAATCGAAATCTTACTTGAATATTACAGGCCATAGATTTTGATTGCTGCAACGCTTTCATTTCCAGATTTGCATCTGCCAGGTAGGTACGTGGGTTACATATAGCTGCGGATCAGTATTTTCTGTAATAATTATTTTGATTAAATTGACTATTATCTAGACAGTTTTGGTGCAAATGCCCGATTAATGTTGATTGTCATCTCTATTAACTTTTCAGTGCATTCAATATGATTTAAATTTTAATTAACCAAACTTAGCTATAAATATTATAACAAGATCTAGACAAGAGTTGTTAAATCTTAAATTCAAGATTCAGGCTTACAAGTTTGTAGCTAGATTTCAGTCCTGCATTAATGTAAGCTAATATACATCAGAGTCAAACTGTAAACTTAAACGACTTTCGGCATGTCCTGACCGGCGGTATTATTTTGATGTATTACAGAAATTAAATACGATTTTTGTTTCTTCTAATAATGAGACGCTTTGTCTTGTGGCATTGATTGTTAATGCAATTATTGATAATTTTAGATTAGTTAACCCAAGGCAATGTCATAAACGTGTGGACGATTTATCAAAATGTGGAACCTTTTGTTTTTGCGTGTCTTTTAGAAGCAGATATCATCCGAGCTCTAGAGGGATCTTTTGTAACCATCATGAAGTGCATTCTATTCCTCGGCTTACTTGCCTGCGTGGCCATTGTAACAGCAGGTAACAATTATATTATCTTTTACATTATCTGCCTTAAAGGGATCTAGTAACTTTAATTGACAAGTGCAAAAAGTGATGCGTGGTGAATAGAATGTATATTGATGTGATCTGCATATTATGTCCAGAAAGTAGTGTGTGAAAATTTCAATTTAATGGGATGTTATTTGGCCGAGAAATGACCAATACTGCAAAGTGATATTCCCTTACTCATTGCACACGGCTTAAAAGATCCCGTAGATAATTTTACATCCGAACACTTCAATCGTAAATATCTTTTGAACAAAATGGAAATTAAAAAAAACGAAACCTGTCCCATGCTTTTATTGTTAATACAAATACAACAATTAAGGTATGAGGGAACTACTATATAGAATTCAAATTGGATTTTGAGGATCTGGATAATGTTACTAAGTCCCTTTAAGGTCTCAAAGTTGTTAAATGAACAAGTTTTTAAATAACCATCACAAGAAAAAATTGCAATTATATGTGATTTTAAGCTTCTTATGTGAATGTTTTGATAACAAAAAAATGTCAAATTGTATGTAACATATATTTACTATTTACTAATTTATTATTATTATTTAATTTATCGATACGGTGACCATGGTGACATAGATGGTGATGGCGACGATAGTGGTGATGAGGATGACGGTAAGCTCATATCTTCTATTCATGTTCATGTTCAATCATGCTAATGGAATCAATTGGAAAACGCATTTAATTACTTTCATTAACGATGAACAAAATAGATGCACGATCAGTAAAAATATTCAACACTTATAGGTAAAGATTTATTTCGATATCTTACAATTTAGTTGGAATGTTATTTTAGACAATATAAGTTTTCTTCTCGAATATATAAGTTTTTAAAATTAATATTTAAGACTTGTGGTTGTTGTTAGCAAACCCGACATATTTCGATCAGCTGTTTCTGAACCGATTTTGACGGGATTTTGATCAATAAAGTTTATTCTCTCATTAAAATTGTACGCTCTTTCGAATTTGACACTCAGTTTTTCATTTCCTCCCAAAATTACATTACATGCGTGTATTGAAATTGTTGGTCTTGGGATACGCTCATCTCTCATGACTTGTACTTTGTTTTGTTATCTTGTAGGTGATTCCAGTAGTGCCGGATGCGGCTTAGGCGAGAGCTTCTCTCGGTGCGGGTCTCCCTGCCTGGAAGATACGTGTGATCGGCAGGGCCCTCCCCATTGGTTGTGCTCCCGCAGATGTTGGCAGGGTTGCTTCTGCGTCGAGGGGTTCGTGCGTCACGAGGGGGAGTGCATTCCCAGATCGCTCTGCTATGGTAAGGAGAAGGAATCTTTAGTCCAGTTCTGTATCCGAGTCCACCCAATCCGAGTCCGAGTCCGAGTCCAGACCATCCCAGGCCGAGTCTTTATAAAAAAAATGTTTTATTTAATTTTACATTTATTCCCTTTCTTTACCAAAGGCAATTGATTTATCACTCAATCAAGTGAATCAAGTAAACTGAATCAATAATCATACAGTCAAACATTGACCGGCCTCGAGCTGGACTCGGCGAGTCATCGAGTCCGCGACCTTCGAGTCCGAGTCCGAGGCTGAGGCCGGGGTCCCCGAGGCCGAGTCCGAGGCTGGCCTCCAACACTGATCTTTACCCGTGTAGGACAGTCACATAGGCATATTTTTGCCGACTGATGCTGATGGTCCTTTTCTCCACTGAATTATATCAACTTCTTTATACATTATTTCCACAACAAGTTCTTCCCAAAAAATTATATGATTCTGCCCGAAGATTATAATTTTGCCTACAATTTACAAATTGTTTAACATACTTGTCATGTTACTTAATTCTTTTCAATATGAGTATAGAAACCTTAATGATTATGGCAATAAGATGACTCTTTCAATGTTTAAGACAATCGGATATGTTAAACGATCTGAATTAATTTGAACCGTTCTTTTACTGCGGGCCATTTCCTCCTTTCCCCGCCACAGCCACGCCTTCAGGCACCCCGTTCTCTCCGCCGAGCCCAAGTACTACAGGCGACTTTCTGACCCCTACCATACCTGCGATGACCCCGGGATTCCTGACTACTGCTAGTAAGATATAATCTAGATTGAAAGATAATCTTGACTACTGTTTCATTCTTAAATTATTATCTTGTGTCTTTTTTTGTTGTGTGATTGTGAACATTGGTTAACATGTCTTATTCGTATCTTATCATTATTATTATTATTGTTAATATTATTATTATTATTATTATTATTAATATTAGTATTATAAGCATTATTATTATTATTATTATTATTATTATTATTATTATTATTATTATTATTATTAGTATTAGTATTAGTATTAGTATTATTATTCTTATTCTTATTCTTATTATTATTATTATTATCATTATTATTATTATTATCATTATTATCATTATCATAATTTGAATCATCATATACCGTATTATTGTTCTGAATATTCCCCAGACCTATGTGATCCAGTGAACTGTGTTGTCAACCCGTGTGACTCCGCTTACTGTACAAGATATCCAGAGGCTGTTTGCAGGTATTTTTGTTTATTAATATAATTACTTATTTATTGATTAATGTATTGATTGATTTATTGATCGAATAATTGATTGATTGATATATTTATTTATTTATTTATTTATTTATAGTATTACTTATTGATTGATTAATTTATTTTTATCGATTTATTGATTGATTGTTTGATTAATTGATTCATTCATTCATTCATTCATCTATTTATTGATAGCATGTTATCTGCTATTCCATATATATTTATTTAATCAAATTAGTTATAATTGATATCATGTTTTTCATATATATTGATTGATTTATTCATTCATTTATGCCGGGTTTTTAAAAATATAAATGGATGTATTTACTTATCTGTAATAATTATAGGTTTTCCCATCCATTTTCAAACAATCGTCATTCAATTTCATTATTGTTAACTTCAATTTCGTCCAGAAAATCTTTCGCCGGTCATATGTAATGTTCGATTTCGTCATTGCGCACCCAATTTCGTTTTTTCGCAATCAAATTCGTCATTGTACCGATCATTTTAGTCAAAACGTATTCAATTTCGTCCGATCACTCCTGCCAATGTACAATGTGATGATCAATTTCGTCATTGTGCATTCAATTTCGTTATTTCCCATTCAAATTCGTCCAACAACATGGAAAGCTGTATTTGATACTTTGTTTCATCATCCTTTCATTATTATCCTTTGTAAATTTGAACTCAATGTCTATATTTGTTTTGTGTCCCGAAAAATTCACACAATTTCAGTCTATTGTCTATATTGAATGGTTTTTGTATTTGGAATAACAACTGATATGTTACTGTGTCTCCCAACACAAATTTATTGTATATGAATCAATCAATCAATCAGACCTTTGGTCAATTATAGATTTTTGAATTGCAATATCGAAATGAATTGTTTTGTGATCAGTTGATGGTTTTAGAAACACTTATTATTGAAGTTATTAATTTTATTTTGAAATGAATTGTATGAGCTACAATAGGGAAATATATATGGACCAGGGCAACCACTCTATACGTGACGAATTTGAACGACTAAGTCTTGAAATCGAATGACCAATGACGAATTCGAACTTCACATTGTGCGTTTTATTCGAATGAGCCAATTTTGAATTTGAATGACCATTGATTAATTCGAATGGTAAATGACTAAATCGAATGTAGCAATTGCAGTTTCCTGACTTCTCGGGACGAAATTGAAGTTAGCATTGTTTGAATTTGATTGACGATAGTTTGAAAATGGATGGGAAAACCTATATTATTGTTTGTATCTTCTTTTGCAAGAAGCGCCATTTAACGCAGTATCATTATTATCATTAGCATTGTTATTATTATTGTTATTGTTTTTTATTATTATTATTATTATTATTATTATTATTATTATTATTATTATTATTATTATTATTATTATTATTATTATTATTATTATTATTATTAATACTATTATAATATAGTCGATTTCGTTAGAGGGGTGCATTTAATAAACTAGGTAAACGCATACAGGTCTTTAATTTGGAATACCACACTTTTCCTCTATAGCATTTATTAAATCCATTTCTGTTCCTCTTTCGGCGTCAAACGATATTTTTGAAAGGTGCAAATAATCATACAGTATAAGTGTTCTGTAACCTGGATGGGGAAATAACGAGTAGTAACTGATCAATCTCAGCATTGTGATGATATGAGACTGAAATTAAAGGGATAGTTGAGTTTTGGTAAAGAGAGTACATTTTTGGTCTAACTGAATTTTAGTAACCAAAACCTGCACCATTTCATTACAAACTAATATAGGTTTTCCCAACCATTTTCAAACAATCGTCATTCAATTTCAATCATTGTTAACTTCAATTTCGTCCGGAAAGTCTTTTGCCGATCGTATGTAATGTTCGATTTCGTCATTCATCACACAAGTTCGTTCTTTCGCAACCAAGTTCGTCAATGACCCGATCGTTTTAGTCAAAGCTCATTCAATTTCGTCCGATCACTCCTGCCGGTGTACAACGTGATGATCAATTTCGTCATTAGGCATTTAATTTCGTTATTTTCCATTCAAATTCGTCAAACAATATTGAAAGCTGTATTTGATACTTTGTTTCATCATCTCTTCATTATTATCCTTTGTTTATTTAAACCCAGATTCTATCTTTGTTTTGTGTCCCGGAAATTCATAAAATTTTAGTCTATCGTCTATTGAACAATTTTTGTATTTTATATCATTAATTTGATATGGTAATGTGTCTCCCAACACAGATCTATTGCATGGATCAATCAATCAGACTTTTGGTCAATTATCGTTTTGTGAATTGCAATATCGAAATGAATTGTTTGTGATCAGTTTATCGTTTTAGAAACAATTATTATTGAAGTAATTGCTTTTGAAATGAATTGTATGAGCTTCCATAGAAAAATACATATGAACCAGAGCAACCAGACTATACATGACGAATTTGAACGACTAAGGCTTGAATTCGGATGACCAATGACGAATTTGAACTTCACATTGTGCGTCTTATAACCAGTCGGGACGAATTCCATTGCAAAATGACGAATTAGAATGACCATTGATCAATTAGAATAGTAAATGACTAAATCGAATGTAGCAATTGCAGTTTCCTAACTTCTCGGGACGAAATTGAAGTAAGCATTGATTGAATTTGATTGACGATAGTTTGAAAATGGATGGGAAAACCTATAGTTATAACTCAGACCTCCTGTCCACCATGCTCGAAAGGAATGCACAATTACAAACAAATAACAAAGAATGTTATTATTCAAAAAGAGACGTTAAAACGCTAAAACTCATTAGTTTCAACCATTTTAAATAAAATATTGTGCATGTGATGTTTCGTTGAAAAGGTGATTAGATAGAGAGATAATCGACAATTGATTAAAAAAAACACTTTTGTACATTTTTGAAAAGAGGAAGCATTTAAAGGGATAGTTGAGTTTTGGTAGAGAGGGCGCTAGACTACTTATTTTTTGTGTGAGGTAATGAAAAAACTGAGTGTAAAATTTGAAAGAGCATAATATTTAAATAATAAAATCATCTTTGTTTGATCAAAATCGGTTGAGAGACGGCTGAAATATCCATAAATATAACAATTTGTAATAAACCTGGGGCCCCAGGTTTATTAGAGAATTTTGAACCAGCCGTTAAAAATTTTAAAAAATGCTTCCTCTTTCAAAAAGTTACAAAATAGGTATTTAAATAGTTGTTGGTTATTTCTCTATCTAATCACTATTTCAACAAAGCATCACATGCACAATATTTTATTCAAAATGGTTGAAACCGATGAGTGTTTAGAGAGCGCCCTCTTACGTTTTAACGGCTCTTTTTTAATGATAACATGATCTTTACTACGTCATTTGTAATTTTGTGTTCCTTTCTATTTATAACTATTAGTTTGTAATGTAATGATGCAGGTTTTGGTTACTAAAATTCAGTTTCACCAAAACTGTACTCTCCTTACCAGAACTCAACTATCCCTTTAAAAACAAATTTAACGGCGGGTTCAAAATTATCGAATAATTTTGTTATTACAAATGGTTAAGTTTATGGATATTTAAGCCATTTCCGAACCGATTTTGATGAAATAAAGTTTATTCTGTCATTAAAATTGTATGCTCTTTCAAATTTTCTCACCTAAAAATTATTTTGTAAAGCGCCCTCTTTACCAAAACATAACTATCCCTTTAACCTCATTATAATGATTGTATTCTATGACACAGACCCAACTACTGCGGAGGATGCAATGCTGAATTCTTCCTGGACGATGTCCTCCTGGATGTCGTGGACTGCGCATAACAACTTATCGAGTGACAACGGACCAAGATGTGCTTTGATTATTAAAGGGGTAGTTTAGTTTTGGTTTAGAGGGCGCTTCAATAAATAATTAATTTGCAAGGTAATGAAAAACTAAGTGTTATATTTGGAAGGGCATGTGATTTGCAATTTAAAGCAAACTTAATTAAATCAACATCGGTTTAAAAACAGCTGAACTGCTGAAATGTCAATAAATGCATCCAATTGGATTAACTGTGGGTCCCACATCGATAATTTATAAAATGGCTACAATGTTTTCCAAAAATATACCAAAGAGTTTTTTTATCCTAAAACTGAACTACCCCTTTAATATGGTAAAGTTAATTTATTGACATTGTCGAATCTTATAAAGCATGTCTAGGGATTGATGATTTTCTTATCTTTCTTGTGTTATAGTTCGTCTGTTGATTAGTAATATAGGTTTTCCCATCCATTTTCACACTATCGTCAATCAAATTAAAACAATGCTAACTTCAATTTCGTCCCGAGAAGTTAGGAAACTGCAATTACTACATTCGATTTGGTCATTTACCATTCTTATTCATCAATGGTCGTTCAAATTTCAAATTCAAAATTGGCTCATTCTAATTCGTCAATTTGCAATGGAATTCGTCCCGCCTGGTTATACAACGCACAATGTTAAGTTCAAATTCATCATTGGTCATTCGATTTCAAGACTAAGTCGTTCAAATTCGTCATGTATAATCTGGTTGCTCTGGTTCATATGTATGTTCCTATTGTAGCTCATACAATTCATTTCAAAATCAATGACTTCAATAATAATTGTTTCTAAAACGATAAACTGTACACAAAACAATTCATTTCGATATTGCAACTCACAACACGATAATTGGCCAAACGTCTGATTGATTGATCCATGCAATAGATCTGTGTTGGGAGACACATTACCTGATATAAATATATAAAATGAATGATATACAAAATACAAAAACTGTTTAATAGACGAATGAGCTTTGACTAAAACGATCGGGTCATTGACGAAGTTGGTTGCGAAAGAACGAACTTGTGTGCTGAATGACGAAATCGAACATTACATAATTACGATTCGCGAAAGACTTTCCGGACGAAATTGAAGTTAACAATTAATGGTAAGAGAAGAATAAAATGGGGTTAGATTTTTAAAACTGCCCCTTTAGTATGACGATATCTATCATTCAGCTCATAAACCTCATACACGTTATACAGTAATTCGTTGTAAAAGCTGATGCAAATTTTCGCTTTTTTAACCAGGAAAGCAGTGGGGGTTTTTTTCAATGAAACTTTCACACATCATTTGGACATATCTTACAATGAATTGGTATAAGATTGAAGTTTCAAATGTAATTTTGGGCAATATCTGACACTTTACATGTGCACATTTAAGTCAGTAACAACTAAATAATTGCCGTATGTAGTTACTCTATGTATACGAATCTTCGGGCGCCTTCTGATTACAGGTATGGTACGTATATATAATTTATATACCTTTACACACACTGTTTTTTTTTTCTAGTTGGGTCGTGAAAGTACATGCTCCTTGTATCATTCTAAGAAAAATGACTTGATTTTCTACAAGTTAATTAATGCATAGATGGTGTTCGGCGTTATTACTTTCTTCTGGTAAACGGCAGGATTTATTTGTTTAAATATATATATATAATCAAAAGACCTTCTTCGCCGTCGGCAAGATCGATGTAATAATTTATCATTGTTCACTATGATTATGTCAACGCTCCTCTAACTTGTTTGATTAATACAACTTTGACAAATACTTCTTGGAAAATTGTACACAGGAACTTTCATATTGTTTTTAATTAATTCATCTTTAAAGGGGTAGTACAGTTTTGGTAAGGCTGAACTTTAGTAACCAAACCTGGACAGTAACATTATAAACTAATAGTTATAACTCCACCATGCTCGAAAGGTATACAAAATTACAAACGACTAAGTAAAAAGCCCGTTATCATTCAAAGAGAGCCATTAAAACACAAGAGGGCGCTCTCTAAAAAGGCATTGGTTTCAACCATTTTTCATACAAAATTATGCATGTGATGTTTTATTGAAATAATGATTAAATAGAGAGATCATCAACAACTATTTAAAAAACGCTTTTGAAAATTTTTGAAAAAGTGCAAGCATTTTTTTAATTTTTTGAAAAAATCATCTAATTATTTGGGCCCCAAATAATTACAAGATCAGATTATATTTATTGATATTTCAGCCGTTTCTGGGCCGATTTTGACCAAATAAAGTTTATTCTGCCAACAAAATTGCATGTTCTCTCAAATTCGACACTCAGTTTTTCATTACCTCACAAATAAATTGTGATGTGCAGCGCCCTCTCTATCAAAACTGAACTACCCCTTTAATTATTGCAAGGTGCACTTTATTACTGATGCTTTGCATATCCACTTTATAGTACTAGTAGGGTAGTTAGAATCTCTCATTAATGTTTAAAAACGAATTCCCCGCTAAAATAAACATTAGTAATCACAAATACAGACGAAACATAAAACTGTAACGATATAATAATTTTGAAATGATAGAATCCAACATAGGATAAGCTTGAAAGCAACATCCTACATGTTTAGTGAGAGCATGACCTTGATCGGACGGAAAATTTAGGGCTGGGGTTCTTTGCCGAGCAAAATTTGTTCTCTCTTCACCAAATTATGAGCTGATTTGTTGTTCTCGAAAAAGGGCTGATTATATCCATAAATGTGTATACATTTTGCCCGAATATAAGAGTTTTGGCTTGAATGTAAGGCGCCATTTGGTATTTTCAAAACCCTTGGGGAGGGGTGCAACTCCATACCCCCCCCCCCCCCCTCCCCCACCACCTCGTACGCACGTTTCGAGTGAAATTAACTGCAGACTCAATCGCAATAACCGTTTAAAAAATGAAAGCATGCAAGGAACATTTTGTTGGTTTCTTTAACACTATTAGTGGTGGTAAACGATGCACCAGAGATCGTTATTCAAGAATTATCCACATGTAATGACAGGCAAGCAATGAATACCAATCGGATTGGTTAATTCATCGGTTATTATGATAGGGTTCACCTTTTC
The DNA here is from genome assembly GCA_037951105.1 of Echinarachnius parma. Taxonomy (NCBI): domain Eukaryota; kingdom Metazoa; phylum Echinodermata; class Echinoidea; order Clypeasteroida; family Echinarachniidae; genus Echinarachnius; species Echinarachnius parma. The sequence continues at coordinate 11,165 of JBAMJV010011161.1, forward strand.
ATCTATACAGTATTGTTCAAGAATGCAATATCTTGGCAGATTTATTCACCTTCGTAAACATTTGCAAGAAATTTGAACCACTGTGGAACCATTTAAGCCTTAATTGTCGATTTAATAAATTTATCTTCAGCACAAAACGAGTCTTATTACGTATTTCTTCTGTACATACATTGTAATTGCACATTTTCATCACAATCACTATACTCATTAAAGGGATCTAGTAACTTTGTTGACATGTGCAAAAAGTGATGAATGGTTGCTACAATGTATAGTGTTGTTATCTCATATGTCCACAGGGTATTGTGTGAAAATTTCAAGTCAAATGGACATTGCATGGCCAAGTAATGAGCGAAAATGCAAAGTGATATTGGGTGATCACTAACTCACTACATTCACTTTGTACAGGGATGAAAAACTCGCCCGGAGTTTTTCTTATCTGAATACTTCGATCGTACATATCTTTGTAACGAAAGGGAAATTTGAAAAACCAAAACCTGTCACATGATTTTATTGTTAATACGAATACAACAAGGTATGAGGGAACCGCTAGAATCAACATTTTATTTTGAGGATTTGGACAATGTTACTAAGTCCCTTTAAACAACATTGTTTCAGACATGAACAGGGGTTACAGTAATGTTGGTCAACATGGCCGAGGATGGTCGACAAGACGGATCATGTTAAGCCCTCTGCAGACAGAGCCGACTCGACCCGATTCGACTGGTTTTCATTCCGATCGGCTCAGTTTTCAGTGCCTCGCGACACACATCTTGCCAGTCGAGAGGCAGTCGGATGCCAGTTGGGGCTGATTCAACACGATAAATCTGCTCCGACCGACCGGGCCCAACTCTAGCCTGACGATCGGGTCGAGTCGGCTCTGTCTGCGCCGGGCTTTACATTTTTCTGAAATTTCTGGAATTTTGAAATGCACAATACAACGATTGAATACAAAAATAGATGGAAATGTTGACGGTGCAGTAGTATGGCGAATACTTGACTTCAGGCCTCCGCACACAGAGCCGACTCGACCCGATCCGACTGGTTTTAAGTCAGGCTAGAGTCGGTTGCGCTCAGTCGTAGCCGATTCGACATGTTGAATCGGCCTCGAATGATCTCCGACTGGATCTTGACCGGCAAAACAGGAGTCCTGAGGCAACGTATACTGAGCTGAACCGACTGAAAACCAGTCGGATCGGGTCGAGTCGGCTCTGTGTGCGGAGGGCTTTACGGTTGCCTCAGGACTCCTGTTTTTGCCGGTCAAGAGCCAGTCGGAGATCATTCGAGGCCGATTTAACATAATATTGAATCGGCTCCGACTGAGCGAAACCAACTCTAGCCTGAAAACCCGACGGATCGGATCGAGTTGGCTCTGTGTGCGGAGGGCTTAAGAGTGGGATATGTCATGTAGAACAGAGGGAGAAACCGGCCGATACACACTGCAATAATTCCTACACACGAACAGAACAGCACCTTTCACACTCCTATTGAGAGCATTCCAGACAGTCGCCTGTTAAAGGCGAGCACATTGCTACGGCAAACAAAAACATTAGACAGAAAGATTAAGAAATTATTGTATATGACCTTTCAAGCTCATTTGCCGAAAATCTGATTTTTTAGACTAAAATTCTAAAAATTTGAAAAGTATTTACTCAAATTCAATGAAATTTAGAGGAACTATTCCTTGTTTGTAGATGAACAGATTACTGATGGCTTTTAGAGGTAACCTCAGCTTACAAACCTCACTACCAGTTTGACACTAGTAACACGGTCGAGTGTCAATCACGTCAAACTCCAGGGGGTGTTTCACAAAGATCCTAAGTTGAACTTTACTCTAAGTTGGACTTAAAAATTATGGAAAGCAAATAGTTTCTTTGAAACATTTTTGTAAAAGTTCTTTAAAAAGGCATAAAATGTTGATTTAAATCATATATATTTTTGTTTATTATCAAAGGGATTTCAAGTTCTTGATGTAACATTTATGTAAAGTCTAACATACTTGTATTTTTAATTTTGAATATATTTTATTCCAAGGCTACAAATGGCTTACCATACTTTTTAAATCCAACTTAGAGTTAAGTTCAACTTAGGATATTTGTGAAACCATAGGCGTACCCGGGGGGGGGGGGGGGGGTTCAACCCCCCCCCCTCCTTGACCAAAAAATGGCTGTTTTGGGGGGTTTGAACCCCCCCCCCCCCCCCTTTCCAAATTTTAGCTGGGGTCTTGACCATCATTAACCTGGTCTCGGCCTCGAAAATTGCGAAGAATTCTGGTCTCGGGCTCGAAAATGTTGACATTTCTCTGAGAGGGTTCTCAGCCAATGGTCTTGGTCTCGGCCTCGACAATTTTGAAGGTACTTGGTCTCGGCTTCGAACATTTTACAAAATAACCCCCCCCCCCCCCCTTGAAAAAATCCTGGGTACGCCACTGGTCGTGGGTCTGTCGTACGAAATGTACATTTTCAGTCGTGGTTAAATTTCGTACGACTGTCGTGGAAGCGGTCACAATTAAATTTAGCTTTCACGACAGGAACAGACAGAGAAGTCAGAAAATGCCGTGATTATGTCGCAGGTTTATCGTACGACATCAAACTTTTGGCATCCACAACACATTATGATGTTATCACGACACCAGTACGACACAAAAGTCGTGGATCTATCGTGGCATAAAATAGGGTAGTCCGAAGTTCGTACGACTGTCGCACGACAGTCGTACAACATAGCAAAACAAGGCCACGAAATCCACCAAATTTTCATCGTGAACCTGTCTTGAACCCGTCGTGAGTCCATTGTGACGAGGGTTGTAGTGTACCTTTAAAGAAAATGTGCCCTCCGTAGGGGATAACAAGCTTGATTTGTGCCCAATCAAAACATGAGTCTAAAGGATCGTCAATATTGTGTGAGAGTGTACTACACCATGTGAAGCTATAAGCTGCAAATTACCACCTTGTTCGAGTCTTGTTTGAAGAAATGCCGTCGCAATTTAACGCCAAATGAGATACAATCGCATTCGGGATTGCCGGGTGTGACCGCCACAGCGGGCAGCAAATTGTTCCAATTTTAAAAAGTTTATTCCAAACGCTCCATGGAGGTAAACCCTTCCATTCCTCATTCATTTAATCGTTCAATGCACGTGTACTAACACAATATTCCATTTCAAAGCGTGGCAATGGATGGAGTCAACGAGTGTTTCGATTTTAGGCTTTCCAGCCCACCCAGGGCGCAACTATCATCATAAATATCACATTTATTTCGAGATTTGGGTCGTTCCGATCGGGCGAAAGGCACGTACACCATGATACATGACTTGGTAGAACAATTTGTTGGTGAATATTATAATAATGTGTGCTTGCTTGACACCCCATGTTCATTGGTTGGCGGAAATAATTTATGTTATGCCCAATTTGATTGGACAGTTGGGTATAATGACGTCATTGCATTGAAGTCGAATGGGATACAAGTGCATTGACCAAGCGAACTGAGACCCATAGTGAAACTAATATCTGAAAATGAACCATAATATCCAAATATTTATGTATATAATGTAGTTATGGAAACATAGTACATGAATGTAAGTTTTCTTATCAGCTACATTCACGTTTCGTGTTGCTTGTGTAGTGCATGGTTCAAAATACATTCTCCTTAACATGGGGAGGAGGGGGCATGGGTAAAGATCTTCAAATTAAGGGGGGCAAGATTGCCCCTCAGGGGGGCAAGATTGCTCCTCCTTCACTGGCACTCTGTGGTGAGACTTATTATTTCATCAAAAAGTTCAATGCAATAGTACTAAGTTACAATGCGGTAAACGTACCCACCTTCAAGAGTCTATACCGTATTCATAAAGGGGCCGTCACAAATCAAAAACGGAGCCCGCCCGACTTCTCTGCGAGCTCAAAAAGGCATTTCGCCAGGAGTACGGCCTGTGTATGCTCGATCCCTGCGGGCTCCGCCGCTCTTTTTAGGGGTCGGCCGACGTTTGCAGGGCACCGACACCTGCTGCCAAATTCAGCGATTTCGCCCGATTCCTTTTGTTAACTGATGGGCGCCGGATTTCTGATCAATGATGTCCATATTATGGTTCGCCCGAGCCCCGTCCAATATGTGACATGGAGCGAAAATACGCTCGACTCTCTGGCGGATTTGAAATTCGGCGACTCTCTTGCGATCTATAAATTCGGCCGGGGTCCGTTTGATTTGTGACGCAGGCTTAACGGACATTATACAGTTGTTAACTGGTGGTGGAGGTGATATCACGGAATGTTCAACTCCGAGGGTTTTAAATGCTATTGAGGGAAGATTATAAGTCCCGAGACGTAATGTCAGTAGTAAATACTGCTCACTGTACTAACCTCGTAATTTGAAAACGTGATTAAAACATAAAATCGTCTATAACATTGTACGATGAACGTTCACCTTCATGCGTTTGTTTTATACATGTACATTATGTATTTATGCAAACATCAGAACACATCAGACATCATGACTGAATATATATAATTGAAGAATAAATACCCTGCTGACAATCAAAGGACAACAATAATACAAACGAAGAAATGCGAACGTACATCTGCTATACAGGGTGGCCCACAAATAACGGAACGGGGTACTTGCCATAAGTATAAAGACTCATGATGCCCGCCATACTGCATCGAGTAACGATCAACCGTGCGCCATTGTGAGTGTGCGTTCAGCTGTGAATAGAGAAGAAGGGGTACTAACAATGGCGCACGCATTGAACGTTACTAGTTGCTATGACGGGCATCATGTGTCTTCATTATAGCAAACACCCCGTTCCGTTATTTCTGGGCCACCCTGTATTCTATAATTATATATAAGACCTTTTCTAACTAGTTCCATATGTTCCTACCTAAGTCTACCTGAAAATAAATGTTTAAAAAAACTGCAACAACAACAGAACCAGTCTGACTCAAATCAAATCATATCATTATGAACATCATGACCACATGTACTGTTATATTATTTTTTCCCAAGGCCACAAGATCCGATTTAGTTTCAATCATCCGTTATATTTGCTTTTGTTTTGAGACCATTTTCAAACACTGTCCAAGCGATATACATACATATACAACTATACATATATATAGTTATATACAACTATACTAATATCATATAGATTTTTAATATAATATGCGGCCAGTAAAACTTGCGACCAAGCCCCAAGTGTATCATCTTCTCCATTATATTTAAAGGAATATAGTAACTTTGTTTATCAAATCTCACTTGCATTTCTAGTTATTATTTCATGTATTGTATTAGTAGAAGTATGGAATTATAGCTTCTGTTTTCAAATGTTCTCTTCGGTATTGAGAAATTCACGATTTAATTAATAAACCAAACAAAAAATCGGATATCATTTCAATTGTGTACAAACTTATGGCAGTGAGTTAGCAAATTATACTGCATTTTCGTTCATTACTCGGCTATATACATTCAGTTAACATGGCATTATCACATGTATCCGATCACAGAAATGCATATGTATCAACCCCTTTGTCAGTGTTTGCAACGTCAGCGTATAGTTACTAGATACCTTTCAATAGTTATTTATTTATTGAAATATATTTATACAAGATTACATGATCAGCAATGATGCTGTTTTTCGCCAGGGTTCTGATATAACATCTGAATATATAATATACAATACAATATTACGTTCTTAATATAATAAACATAATAAATATACAAATATGTACAAATATAACAAATGACCAGCAGATTCAAGATTTAAAATTTCAGAATTTTTGACAAAATTATAGTTAAAATGGCTTCAATTTATTTCAAATCATAAAAACAGCACAATCAAGTTTCTATATACAATACAAATACACAAACTAGAAGTTGGTCTTCTTTGAACATGTTGAAAGTGACTTTGTTATTTGTATCTCACGGATATAACTTCTTAGAAAGATTTCAACATATTTGGGATGTTCCGTAGAAGAGTGTCAAGTGACTCATGTCTAATTCTTGGATTACCCACGATAGACACTCGCCAGACACAATCATGTATACATCGTAAGCGACACTTGACGTTTTCCAAGTCATCCTTAAGACGGTTTGTTTATAGACAACATGACAAAGATAATTGGATGATATAAACAATCATCATGTAGAGTCGGTGGTGTGGCGTGGTCGCACTGATTGGGGGGGGGGGGGGGGGGGGCACGCAAATACATTTTTTTTTTTTTTTTTTTGGGGGGGGGGACCACACCGCTTGTATTTCTTTATGTTGTGAACAAATTGAACCCTTGTTGGGAGGGGGGACGTGCCCCCGTGCCCTCCCCCCCCCCCCCCCCGTAGCTACGCAACCGTGTAGAGTGAGTAATCAGTAGCGTAGTGTGGTCGGCCTGCTTAGAGAGGGGGGGGGGGGGGGGGCGAATTATTGGTTTGTATATTTTATGCATTTCTTAATTTTGTGAAAAATGGTTCTTCTCAAATTATTGGGGGGGGGGGGGGACGTGCCCCCCCGTGCCCCTCGAGTAATGAGCGAAAACGCAGTGGTATTTGCGGAATCATTGCATTAACTTTGTACACAGTTTAAATTCTCCCAAGGAGATTATGAAATCCGAACACTTCAATCATAAATATCTTCATAACGAAAGACTGATACATTCAGAAAAAACAAATCAGTTCCATGCGTACATAAGTAATACGAATACAACAAGGAATGTGAGAACCGCTCGAGTCCTAAGAAATGTTTAGGGTTTTGACAAAGTTACTTCGTTGACAGCAGATGATGATATGATATACAAATAATACAGTTTGAATGAAAGACTGCGGCCTATTTACAAATATATACCTTTACACGATGCATCAATATAGGGTCTGCATCCAAATTAATGGTACAGTATTAAAAAAACGTTTATTGCAATATAAAATAGAGTTGACAATTTAAAAATATAAATATAAAAACGTATCAGATACAATGTATTGCTAATGATATCCTACCATGTCTACTGCACTGTATTGCATTGACATAATTGTACAGATCAGTACTGTGACAGCAAATATTTTCCCACATGCCAACACAAATTTATCATAATGTCTCTTAATACCTTCAAAATTATCCGTACAAACAAACCAACGATCATGCGAATGACGCCTTTCAAATGGAATATAACAGTGTATTAAATTCGTTCAACGCTGAAAGATGACCCAACATGCATGCAAATGACGCCTTTCATATGTAACTACTGTATGTAATCTTGTATTGAACTAGTTGTTACACTCAGTGCTGACTTAGCATGATCCAACGTGCATGCGAATGACGCCTTTCATATGCAGCTGTAAGAGTGTGTTGAACTCGCTGTTCATATCGTGGATGCCGCTTCCCTTGGACGTCATCTTGTCGAAGTAGTGGTAGGCGACGTCCGTCTTCTTGTCGCCGTCGAATCGAGTAGAATAGGGCCAGAACCCGTACAGATTCACCTCCTCGCAGAGCAGAATCGCCGTCATGGCCATGTAAAAGCCTATGTAAGATGGTGGAATCGATAATCAATTATTATTACTATTTCATTTTTTTATTTTATTTATTAAAATGTATTGGCAATGTAGCAGAGCTTTCGAATCTAGAGCATATCCATTTTACTTCAGTTATTAATTTCTTGGTCCTTTTCCTAGAACTTATAATTATGGAAATGGTGGAATCGATAAACAATCGTTGTATAAATATTGTTTATGTTTTCATTTTGTCCACAGTTCCACATGAAATGAGCAATAACGCAAATTGCCATTTTGCTAGCCCATTGCCGTAGTAGGTCTGTACATATAGTGGAAAGCGTTCCGAGGATACTTTTAAATTCAAAGATAAATAGTCTAATAACGAAGGGGAAATTTGAAATTAACTTGAATTTGATCCATGTTTCCTTATTGGTGAGAGAAGAAATATCAAAATAATGGAAAGAGCTGGAACCACCAAACAACTAATCAAGTTTGCCGATTTGGAAAACAAAATACTAATTTCTTTTAACACATTCATCGTTCAGATGATTCGTGAGAGCGAAATTGGTAATAGGCCACTCAAAAGCTGCTCATTATTTTGTGTACGACGTAGGTGGCGTTACTTTGGCTAGGGAGCTGGTATACATCAGCGCTCTCTTTATACGATAATGGAGAGCCGTTTATTATAGTCTACATTGCAACTGCTTTAAGGAGATAATTATGAGAATTAATTCTTTTTCTGAAATGAAACGTTAAAGGGAACTACCACCCAACAATGTTGTCTAATACATGAAAGAGATTAGATTTAGTTGTCCAACCATTATCCATACCATCAAAAAGATTAGAAAAAAAAGGTTTCCATACAAATTGAAAACTCGTCATATTAAATCAGACTATCATCTATTGTCTAGAAGAAACAACTCTTCTCTAACATAACTGAGTATAAGAATAGAGGGAAGATGCATTTTCATAAAAAAGTGACATGTTTTGATTGTTTTTCACAGTTCCAATGGAGTTATTCTTCTGTGACATCACAGATATAGTGAAGAGACAACTAAGAGGGCAGCATACTAGATTGTAATACAAACTTCGACAAAATCATTATCTTTTATTGGATTATCCAAATCTGCTCAAACTTTTGCTGTTACTTTTCTAAATTGTAATCCATTCGCTTAATTTGCTTAAAAGCTTCTAGAAACTTCTCCTTTAACGGGATCTAGTAACATTGTCCAAATCAACAAAACTTCATTGGAACGCTAGTAGTTTTCTCATACACCGTTGTATTCGTATTCGTTAAAAAGATATTTACGATTGAAGTGTTCGGATTTTTAACTATCCACTGGAAAGTTATAACTGTGTACAAGGTCAGTGCAATGAGTTAGCGAATATCACTTTTACATAGTGAACATGTTAGATCCAAACAATACGCATTTTATCAACCATTCATCACTTTTTGCACATGACAAGAAAATTACTAGATCCTTTTAAAGGGATAGTTGAGTTCTGGTAAAGGGAGTACAGTTTTGGTCAAACTGAATTTTAGTAACCAAAACCTGCACCATTATATTACAAACTAATAGTTATAACTCTACCATGCTTGAAAGGAATTCAAAATTATAAACGACTAAGTAAAAAGCCTTTAATCATTCAAACAGAGCCGTTCAAACTCAAGATGGCGCTCTCTAAAAACTAATTGGTTTAAACCATTTTAAATAAAATATTGTGTATGTGAAGGTTCGTAAAAACTTTTGATCGGTCTCGACCATCGACACTAGTGGTCTCAGACGGACCCCCCCCCCCCCCCTCAGTCTTGGTCACATTCTGTATTGGTCCCGTTTTTTGTAAATTACGCACCCCCCCCCCCCCCCCCCCCCCCGCATACTGGCCACGGGACTGTATAAAGACTAATTTTGTGCGGTCGAGTCAGGTCGCTGATTTCCTGAGGACATCCTACACGTTAGCCCCCTCCGTGGTGATGCTCACCTGAGAACATCCTACACGCTATCCCCCCCCCCCCCCCCCCCTCTCTCTCTCTCCAGAAGTTGGCCCACTGGTGTGATACTAACCTGAGAACATCCTACACTTAAGCACCCCCCCCCCCCCCCTCTCCAGAAGTTTACAACGGCCCATTGGTGTGGTGCTAACCTGAGAACATCCAACACTTAAGCACCCCCCCCCCCTCTCCAGAAGTTTACAACGGCCCATTGGTGTGGTGCTAACCTGAGAAAATCCTACCCGTTAGCCCCCCCCCCCCCCCCTCCACCCCACCCCACCCCTCTCCAGAAGTTCACAATGGGCAACTGATGTGGTGTTTACCTGAGGACATCCTACGCCTAAGCCCCCCCCCCCCTCCCTATCTATCCCAACCCACCCTCTCCAGAAGTTTGCAACGGCCCATTGGTGTGGTGCTTACCTGATAACATCCTACACTTAAGCCGCCCCCCCCCCCCCCTCCACCACACCCCTCTCCAGAGGTCGACAACGGCCCCCTGATGTGGTGCTTACCCGATGACATCCTTCGCGTTAGCCTCCTCCCTTTCTAGAAGTTGGCAACGGCCCATTGGTGGGGTGGATACCTGAGGACATCCTACAGTTAAGCCCCCCCCCCCCCCCCCACCCCCTCTCTCTCTCTCTCTCTCTATCTCAATAGGTCGACAACGGCCCCCTGATGTGGTGCTTACCCGATGACATCCTTCGCGTTAGCCCCCTCCCTTTCCAGAAGTTGGCAACGGCCCATTGGTGGGGTGGATACCCGCAGACCATCTTGGTATTTGTTCCGTTGTACAAGCTCATTGTTCTGGCGCATCCCCGGACTACCCTGGATATAGCAAGGCACGGTAACCAGATGAGACCGCTGAATTCATCCAAGAAATCCGTAAATCGCTTGATGTCTTTGGCGTATTTAAACGAATGGTATCTGTGCAGAGAGGATTATGGTAGGAGTTACAAGAAGAGACAAAATCAGACACGAGGACTTAAGAAAGAAAACAAATGCCAGGGATATTGTACAGGAAATAAAAAAATAAAGAAATGGAGATGGGCAGGCCACCTTGCAAGACGTAAAGACAACAGATTGACACATAATATAACTAATTGGACACCAAGAACACAAACCAGACGAAGAGGCAGACAGAGTAGGCGTTGGATGGATGACATCAACGAATTTGGGGGTGTTACATGGATGCGACAAGCACAAGAAAGAAGAAAATGGAATGGTGATGAAGAGGCCTTCCTTCTGCAGTGGAGAGACATAGGCTAGATAGATAGATAGATAGATCTGTGCAGCAAAAGTAGTAAACAATGAACAGGAATGTAAGTATAGTTCGCAGCCAGATGAGACCGCCCAATTCATCCAAGCAGTCCGTGAATCGCTTGATGTCTTTGGGATATTTTAAGGAATGGTATCTTTGCAAAACAATAATTAGGACATTAGCCATGGAAAGGGTATGGTATCCATGCAAAACAATATTTAATAAATTAGACATGGAAAAGGTAATGCACGAAAACAAGTAAAGAACGCTCAAGTCATCCAAGAAGAAGACTGTAAATCATTCAATGTGTTCTGGCGATTTTTACGAAGGGTATATTGTGTGTGGTCAAACAGTTTATCAAGAATGTAGACGCTGATGACGAAAGGTATGACAACCAGACGAGACCGCTGAATTCATCCAAGAAATCCGTGAGTTGCTTGAAGTCTTTGGGGATTTTAACGAATGGTAACAGAGTGTGCAAAAATATTAATTTATATTTAAGAATTGCAGTCCTTGAAATGTACAGCACGGAACTTAGATAATCATAGACAGCTGAGTTCATAGGAATTCCCAAATTAAGAAGTTCGTAAATATCATCATGTGGTATGCGCTCCATACAAATAACACGATCATTATTATCATTATTATCATGATCATTATTACCATTATAACTATCACCACTACTACCATAATCATCATCATCATCATCATCATAGTCGTCGTCATCATCATCATTACCATTATCATCATCATTATCATCATCACCATCATCATCATCATCATCATCATCACCATCATCATCATCACCATCACCATCACCATCACCATCACCATCACCATCACCATCACCATCATCATCATCATCGTCATCATCACCATCATCATCACCTTCACCATCACCATCATCATCATCATCACCACCATCACCAATACCATCACCATCACCATCATCATCATCATCATCATCGTCATCGTCATCATCACCATCATCACCATTATCATCATCATCATCATAACCATCACCATCACCATCATCATCGTCACCATCGTCATCATCACCATCATCATCATCACCATCACCATCATCATCGTCGTCATCATCATTGTAACTTTTTGTTATACCTTGTCGGCAGTATGGTTGGATTCATTGTTGTTAGATTATTCCGTATGCCTGCATCTCGAGCAAATGGTTTCAGAGGGGCTAGGTTACACCTGTTCAAAGGAGACGGGAGAAAGTGAGTATTGTTTTTAAGGGGTAGTTCAGTTTTGGTATAGAGGGCGCTGCACGAAATAATTTTTGTGTGAGATACTTGAAAAACTGAGTGTATAATTTTAAAGAGCATACAATTTGAATGGCAGAATAAACTTTATTTAATCAAAATCGGCTCAAATATCAATAAATATATCCGAGTGGAATAAATCTGGGGCCCGGATTTATTCGATGATTTTTAAAATGCTTACACCTTTTCAAAAATTTTCAAAAGAGGTGTTTAAATAGTTGTTGATGATCTCTCTATTTAATCATTATTTCAACAAAACATCACATGCATAATTTTGTATGAAAAATAGATGAAACCAATGCTTTTTTTAGAGAGCGCCCTCTTTGTGTTTTAATGGCTCTTTTTTAATAATAACAGGCTTTTTACTTAGTCATTTGTAATTTTCTATACCTTTCGAGCATGGTGGAGTTATAACTATTAGTTTGTTATGTCATTGTGCAGGTTTTGGTTACTAAAGCTCAGCCTTACCAAAACTGTACTACCCCTTTAAATTGTTTATTATCTATTTGTTTCACTTGACAAACCAGTTTTATATTATGAATACATTGCATAGGGATTTGGTGTCTTTTTCAATGGCAAATAAGATTAAAAACAACTAAACCAATAAATTACCTGTTTGAAATTTGTATAGGAAAATTACTCTATGCAACAAATCATGATATCAATAGTGACGTTTATATAAATAAGAAATAACTGGAATAATTGTAAATATGATTTTCGACTGAAAATTATAATAGTGAATCTAGATGATGCTGGCTATTTATTGTGTTTGTTATAATATTTATTTCCAATAGTATATATTCAAAGTGTAACTACATGTATAATGATATTTTAATTTACATTATACTGTATTTCTGGTCAGTTTTCCCTTATAATTGCTGGCCATAATCTCATTAAAAAAATTAAAACGATGAATAAATGATCACCTGAAGACGAAGTCATTCTTGTCTATGGCTTCTCCACAGCTACTGTTTAGTAACGAGCCGCTATTGCCAATCACGGCGCACGTCTTATACCTGTACTGGCCATTGGGGTGTGGAAACGGGTTTTTCTAAAGAGAACAACATAAATAGCCAAATAAAAATTAATAAAATAAGCGATGATTTTACATAAAATATTTTATTTTACTTAACTCTACTATAATACATTGCCTTTTAGATACACTTGAGTAGCCTATATCATATACGACCAGAACGTCAATGACGTAGCGCTCATCCGGCATCTCGCAACATCAAATATCGCAAATTTCATGTGGTACACTTTTCAACTGGTCAAAAACTGCCCTGGAAGGGACATAAATTTTTTTAATTTTTTTAATTAGAGCAAAAAAAATATAAATTTGGCGCCCCAGAAGGGACATGGGGAAAAAAAAAAAAATAAATAAATACAAATAATAATAAATAAATTTTAAAATGTAAACAAAATAACCAAAAATTTTTTTTTTTTTTTATAAAATAAAAATAAATAAAAATAAATAAATAAATAAAAAATAAAAAATAAATAAATAAATAAATAAAAAATTACCATAATTAATTAATGGGGAAAATTTCAAAATTCTGTGTAGAAGTTTAGTGTACCAAAGTTAGCTCTACCAGATAAAGCAAACCAAATAAAAATCGGTCGAGAAATGAAGGAGAAGAAGCATTTTTTGTGATTTTTGGAATAAATTTGCATAAATTACCATAATTAATTAATGGAGAAAAATTTCAAAATTCTGTGTAGAACTTTAGTGTACCAAAGTTAGCTCTACCAGATAAAGCAAACCAAATCAAAATCGGTCGAGAAATGAAGGAGAAGAAGCATTTTTTGTGATATTTGGAATAAATTTGCATAAATTACCATAATTAATTAATGGAAAAAAAATTCAAAATTCTGTGTAGAAGTTTAGTGAACCAAAGTTAGCTCTACCAGATAAAGCAAACCAAATCAAAATCGGTCGAGAAATGAAGGAGAAGAAGCATTTTTTGTGATTTTTTGAATAAATTTGCATAAATTACCATAATTAATTAATGGAGAAAAATTTCAACATTCTGTGTAGAAGTTTAGTGTACCAAAGTTAGCTCTACCAGATAAAGCAAACCAAATCAAAATCGGTCGAGAAATGAAGGAGTAGAAGCATTTTTTGTGATTTTTGGAATAAATTTGCATAAATTACCATAATTAATTAATGGAGAAAAATTTCAAAATTCTGTGTAGAAGTTTTAAATCCCCCTCCTAGCCCTATCTTATGAAACAATCAGAATCAAAATCGGTTGAAAAATAACGAAGAAGAAGCATTTTGAAAACTGTGGACGGACGGACGGAAGGACGGACGGACGGACGGACGGAAGGACGGACGGACGGAAGGACGGAAGGACGGACGGACGACGGACGCAACGGCATGGCATAAGCTCATCGGGCCCTTCGGGCCGGATGAGCTAAAAATGACTTCCTAATAGGTAAACTACAAGCAGAAATTTAGTGAACTGATCGATAATAATAATAATAATTATTATTATTATTATTATTATCAATACTTATGAAATAAGGTTCGATTTATATAGCGCCTTATATGATTCATTATCGTCCCTATAAGCTTGTTTTGTTAAAGCAATTTGGCATATATTTACAATTTGTAAAGTAAACTACTACGCCAACAAATTGTCTAAAAACTTGTGTTGCAATGACTGTTGATTTTATTGATGATTTTATTTAGTGATGATTTTATTGCCATGAAACCATTTTTATTTACCGCTATTGCTCCAGGTATTATTCGGTTGCTGTTAAGTCATACTGACATAAAGGCTCATATCCGTGTAACTATGTTAATTTAGCGAAATCTAGTGTTTTAGATGATAAAGCCAACTTAGCCAAGTAAGCTGCAAGTGATAAACTTTATAGTTCCAAACTAGAATGACCAGTATTAGCCAGTTTGGCCGATTGGCAAATAATAGTAAATCTAGTTGGTTATATATTTTTCTTATTAGACCTGCCATCTAACAAACGCTTAGCTGATGACTAAGCTAGTTTATCCTTAACAGACACTTCGAAAATACGGTAACTCTGTTTAATAATAACTTGCGTTGTTCACTATAGCTACAACTGCGAATGCTTAGTTGGTAACTTAATTAGCATTAGGCTATCTGAGGTATAAGGACCCTGGACTCGAAAGGATCATATCCGACTGATGGTGGCTTATGATATTATGCTTCGATTAGCATCGGTCCCAAAGTCAAGATATAGTCGGAGTTATTTTTAAGTATTAGAGGCTTTCATGAAACACCTCAGTCACGACTGTCGCAGTTATGTCAAGGTTCTGTGCGAACATATGCATTAATATATACATTATAAGAGCCTCTCGTGAAATCGGGGCCTAAGTCATTTTTGATACAAGCCCAACACAATGTAGACAGCCGACTCGACCCGATCCGACTGGTTTTCAGGCCTGATCAGTCGGAGCCGGTTCTACATAATTGTTAAATTGGCCCCGGTCGACAGGCTTCCACCAGGCTCCCGGCTTGCAAAATCGGAGTCGTGAGGTAATGCACGACCCGATCTAACTGCAAACCTGTCGGACTGGGTTGAGTCGGCTCTGCTCTGTGTGTGTTTGGTTTTAACCCCTTCACAGACAGAGCCGACTCGACCCGATCCGGCAGGTTCTCAGAATTCGGCTCTGTGTACATTGTCTCACGACTCCGATTTTGCCATTCGGAAGCCAATCGGGCCCGATTTAACGTGTTGAATTGACCGCGACGGACCAACTGTGATTTTCAGTCGGGTCGGGTCGGGTCGGTCGGATCGGGTCGAGTCGGCTCTGTCTGCGCCGGGCTTTAGACAACCTTAGGGAGTCCATCGTATATTGCTGCGGGCAACTCAGTCTTGTGTTCGGTGTCGAAGACGGGGCTGAAAAGTTGACCGGGTGTCACGTGACCCTTGTGCAGTACTATCATCTCCGATCCATTCAGGTACGGTCGATGGGCTGCTAGCTCCCTCCTGTTTTAGACGTCAAAAGAAGAAAAAAATAATAAGGGGCGTAATGCAGCGTCGGGGACACGCAAATTATTGGAAACACTGTCTGCTTTTGTTTTTCAATATAATGTTTACATTTATTTTTGTATTGTTTTTGTCAAATAAGTGTACACGTAACCCCCTCCGTTGCTATGCCACTGACGTTAATATAATTACAGTTTCAGCAATTAGCCGATATATTAAGTTCGGCAAATTACGGGATTTTTCGTCATATTAATCTTGTTACATAGTGTCATCTATATATTGGAAACGAAGTGAAATTACACAGCATTTTACTTTTTCCTCAAATAAACTCAGTGAGATTGGGGTCGTTTAGCCAACAGAAATGTGGGAAAACTTTACTTACATTATACTATCGATTCCAGCTCTCATATATGATTTCCCCCAGTTTATTGTATACCGTTAAAACCTATACATATACTCAGATTTGAATAACATCTAGCATACGAACAATGTTGAAACAGTTATATAATAACATCGGGAAATATGTACTTGAAATTACATACAATAATATACAAAATCAAACGATAAATTGTTATCTTCAGTTTATTTGGCATTTTTAACGCTGCATGATACATGTTCAATGTCAACTTCATATTTTCCCGAGAAGTCCAACGCTTACCTCATTAATAAAAGATTGTCCCGGTTCCCGGTCCAGTCTTTTGCCAATATATTATTGTACAGGTACAGTACCATGTCTCCAGATTTCCCGAAGTTCCATATCTTTCCAGTTAACGAGCCTTTAATGCTGAAATTAATGAGTGGAATAATAAGCTAGATAGCTAGGATGTTGTGGTTTTTTTCACCTCCATGGGGCAAGATAATTTTGTATTTTGTTTCCATCGGTGGAACAAGAGATATTGCTTCCGGTCAACGATCTTATATCACTTAATCATCATCATCATCATCATCATCATCATCATCATCAGCATCATCATTACATCATGCATCGATCATCAGTGCATCACATCATCATCATCATCATCATCATCATCATCATCATCAAAGTCACACAGCCATCACCACTCATCATCATCATGAACCATCACCATCACCATCACCATCACCATCACCATCACCATCATCATCATCACCATCACCACATCACCATCACTCACCATCATCATGCATCATCGTCATCATCGTCATCACCATCCATCACCATCACATCACCATCACCATACCTCACCATCACCATCACTCATCATCATCGTCATCATCATCATCAACTCATCATCATCATCATCATCATCATCACCATCGATCAACCAGCGTAATCATCGTCATACCGTCATAACTAAACCTGAAACACAACAAAAAAGTATGTCCACCCCTTGGCCACTGACCCCCACCCCCCCCCCCCCCCCCCCCCCTAAACTAAACCAAACTCCTCACAGTTTTCATAACCGATCATTGTTCAGATGTTGCGTTAAACACTTCTCAATGCTGAATGAGCACAAGATTAAAGACAAAATGACCCAATTTCAAAAGTCACAAAACTTGCGCATTTCTGTTGTGAAACAGCACATGTGGCTGTATGCATTGATTGTATGGTACGTGAAACAATGATGTTTGAATTTCCATCCATTTGATTTTTCTAATGGCACATGTGGTTTAATGCATTAATTACAATTGTTATTAACAGTGACATTTGCCAATTTCTCAATAGTCAATCATTGCAATAATGATTCTATACTTGTGCGAATTTTGAAAAATTACAATTATCTCTTTAATTTGTGTTTACCTCAACCATAACGTAATGGTTAACTGTAATTTGTACACATTGTTTTCCCTAACTACCATATACATATTTCTGGCGAGACAAAGTCTTGAAACGGTTCTTTGTTATGAAATTATTGAACAGTTGTTATGGGTGGACTTACTTTATGTGTTAGGTTTATATTCACTCCAGTGAGGTTGTATATATTAGTGCATGCAACAGTTTTGACAAACCCTCAGATTGAATCTTGCAAATATAGTCCTTCAAGGGTATATTTGAACAATTTTAATTCATTTTCTATATAGGCTTGGCAACCGTTTGTTTGGCAAACTCAGAGTAAATTATGCAAATATAACCTTTTCAGGGGTATATTGGAACAACATGTTATCATCTTCCACTATTATTAGGATGTGGAGCAGTATTTGACAAACTTTCAGATTGAATTCAATAATGCAAATATTGCCCTTTCGGACTTTCGGACTATATTTGAACAAAAAATTATCCATCTTACGGGTATACGGTATAATATGCTGTATACAGCATTTTCCCCAACATTACAAACCTCGACCAGTAACCATTTACCTATATTTTTTTCATTACCAAGTTTGTAATTAGTGCATTCATTAAAGGGATCTAGTAACTTTGTTGACAAGTGCAAAAAGTGATGAGTGATTAAGTAGTGTGTGAAGATGTCACGTTAATTGGATGTTTTTTGGCCGAGAAATTATCAAAATGCAAAGTGATATTCACTAACTCATTGCACTTACTTTGCATACGGCTTAAATTATCCCGTAAATATCTTTTGAACGAAATTGAAATTTGAAAAACCGAAACCTGACCCGTGCTTTTATTTTTAATATGAATATGACAATGTATGAGCGAACCACTAGAGTTCCAAGTAAGTTTTGAGGATGTTTACAATGTTACTAGAGCCCTTTAAACGTGTTATGTTCATTCTACTTTTGCTGTTATATGACTTGATTAATGGGTTTCTTTAACCCCTTGACTATGGGAACCGAGTGGGTTGTGTACAAAGTCTATGGAGATTTCATAAACTCATAGGGAACGGGTTGAATGAATTTTGATGAAAAAAAAAAAAAACATGTCATCTTGTTCAGCAGTTTCATTTAATTGTATAAGCCATTATATAAATTGTGTTTATATTATGTGGGACGGTATAGTATTAAACACTCTATAATATATACCCGAATCAATGTTTGTTTTTTCAATAATCTCAATCCTGTAAATAATACTGAAAAATGTGCCCGCAAGCCCATGCATGAATATTTACTTATGGTTGTCGTTATAGGGATAGGTTTGCGAAAAATTCGCGAAAAATTAACATTTCGCGGAAGAGACTCCACTTTCGCGAATGTGGAGACATTTCGCGAAATGTTCATATTTGTGTGTATTTTTCACGATATTTTCACATAAATGTACCTATCATGATGCCCCCGGCCGTAATAACTTTACCCTCATATTCATCTACAACAAATAGACCGGAAGATTATAAGAAGTCTTAGTTCCTGTGGTGTGGCAAGATTGGTAGAGCGCGCGCTTTCCGATCATGAGATCCCGAGTTCGAACCCTGCCCACTGCCTTTGTCCTTCAGCAAGACAATTTATCCACAATTGCTGCTCTCTACCCAGGTGTATAAATGGGGACCCGGTAGGAGGTGAAAGCCTTTATGTGAACGATCTTCTTGAGCCCATGAGCGCTTGGAAGGAATGCTCCCCAGGGAGTGGAGATGGTGCACACAATGTGTGCTGGTTTGCATTGTATCCTATGACCGGGGGTAATATTATCATTGTAAAGCGCTTAGAGATGATTATCAATCATATTAGGCGCTATATAAATCGAGTATATTATATTATTATTATTATTCCTATACAATTCATTCGGCAATATTCTTTTAGGGATCTATTAACATTGTCCAAATCCACAAAACTTAATTAGAAATCTAGTGGTTCTCTCATATCTACCGTTTTGTATCCGTATTACCAATAGAAGCATGGAACAGGTTTTGGTTTTTCAAATTTCCCTTTCATTAAAAACATATTTACGATTAAAGTGTTCGGATTTTTAACTATCCACTAGATAGTCATAACTGTGTACAAAGTCAGTGCAATAAGTTAGGGAATACCATTTTGCACTTTTGTGAAAATTTCACACAATACTCAGAGGACATATCAAATCACAAAACTACACATTTTACCAACTATTTATAACTTGCACATGCACATGCACATGCCAGAAAAGTTACTAGATCCCTTTAAGTGAAGGAACAATAATCAATATATATCTTATTCCATGAGTATTTTGAGTAGAGTCGGCCGTATAGCGCAAAACGTCTGAACAGTTTCCAGTTGAAGGATGGGAATGAATGAAACACACACAAAAAAAATCAGATCGAACAGCCCTATAATTTGGATTCTACTAATGAAAAAAGAATGCGTCCCTCCATCAGACTATATATCGGTCAATAAAAGAGTTTAAAGGGGTAGTTTAGTTTTGGTAGAGAGGGCGCTGCACATCACAATTTCTTTGTGAGGTAATGAAAAACTGAGTGTCGAATTTAAGAGAACATGCAATTTTAATGGCAGAATAAACTTTATTTGATCAAAATCGACCCAGAAACGGCTGAAATATCAATAAATATATATAATCTTATAATTATTTGGGGCCTAAATAATTAGATGTTTTTTTCAAAAAAAAATTTAAATGCTTGCACTTTTTCAAAAATTTTCAAAAGCGTTTTTTAAATAGTTGTTGATTCTCTCTCTATTTAATCATTGTTTCAATAAAACATCACATGCATAATTTTGTATGAAAAATGGTTGAAACCAATGCCTTTTTAGAAAGCGCCCTCTCGAGTTTTAATGGCTCTTTTTTAATGATAACGGGCTTTTTACTTAGTCGTTTGTAATTTTGTATACCTTTCGAGCATGGTGGAGTTATAACTATTAGTTTATAATGTTACTGTCCAGGTTTGGTTACTAAAGTTCAGCCTTACCAAAACTGTATTACCCCTTTAACTGATTTAGCATAATATTACAACTATATTGTACTTATTCTTGTAAAGGTATTGTGAAGCCGGCATTTGTAAAGGTATGTCACGGGAAAAAAAGAAGAATATCTAATTACATATAGTCAGTTTAAAGGGATAGTTGAGTTCTGGTAGAGAGAGTACAGTTTTAGTCAAACTGAATTTTAGTAACCAAAACATGCACCATTACATTACAAACTAATAATTATAACTCCATCATGCTCAAAAGGAATACAACAATTACAAACGACTAAGTAAAAAGCCTGTTATCATTCAAAAAGAGCTGTTTAAACTAAAGAGGGCGCTTTCAAAAAATAAAAATGCATTTGTTTAAACCATTTAAAATAACATATTGTGCATGTGATGTTTTGTTTAAATAGTGATTAGATAGAGAGATAATCAACCACTATCTAAAAACCTCTTTTGAAATTTTTTGAAAAGAGGAAGCATTTTAAAACGAATTTCAACGGCTGGTTCAAAATTCTCTAATAAACCTGGGGCCCCAGGTTTATTACAAATTGTTATATTTATGGATATTTCAGCCGTCTCTGAACCGATTTTGATCAAACAAAGATGATTTTATTATTTAAATATTATGCTCTTTCAAATTTGACACTCAGTTTGTCATTACCTCACAACAACAAAAAGTAGTCTAGCGCCCTCTCTACCAAAACTCAACTATCCCTTTAAGCGAGGTTTGGTTATTTTGCCTAGTGTGCGGTCATGCTATTCTTGTTTGTGCGCGGGTCACGTAGCTAGCGCGGGTCACGGAGGGGTCACGCATAGCGTTGTGGTACTCCGTGTCATCCGTGTACGAACTTTCTCTCTGGGTGAATATACATATAATGCACAATTAAAATTGGACGACGCTTTATTAGTTTTAGGTCTATAACTCCACGAAAAAGAGATTTCAAGCCCTCATTTTTCAGGCATGCTATTAAATGACATTTTCTTTCAGATAAGACAATAACCTCGCAACTTTTAAAATTTGGCTTGCAAAAGAGGGAATGTCCCTCTAATCGTTGAAATACAATGTAACAGACTGTACCTGGTTGCTCCTACTCTTGGGGTAAACAGCTGACTCAATGGCACATTTTCTTCCTCTTTTACATCCGTGACATTGTCCTTTTCACACAAACAGGGAAGGCTATCATTTCTTCGAATCGTGCGTAACCTAAAAGGAATGCAGGGATACGACATCAATCAAAGTGATCAATAAGCTGCGTCAAATTGAAAAAAAAAAATCACTTGGAGCTGTCACATGTATCTTATATCGCGTTGTTTGACTTAAGCCCGGCGCAGACAGAGCCGACTCGACCCGATCCGACTGGTTTTCAGTCAGGCTAGAGTCAGTTTCGCTCAGTCGGAGCCGATCCAACATATTGAATCGGCCTCGAATGACCTCCGACTGGCACTTGACTGGAAAAAACAGATTCCTGGGGCAGCACATACTGAGTTAATCAGGCTGTAAACCAGTCGGATCGGGTCGAGTCGGCTCTGTCTGCGCCGGGCATTATGCACAGATTAATGAAAATTGAATGGGTTCTAATTTGTTTAAATATAGCTCTAATTGTGGAGATTGAATGAAAAGCGTTCCTGCATTTATTAGGACTGTAGTTAAAATCAATGGGCATTAGGTTATAAAATATTAAATCAATTTCACATTTTAATTAGGTCAACAAATATAACATTTCTATATATACTCCGCAAAAAAAGAAACTGGACACTTGTATAAGACCAAATATTTCATATTCATTAACGATAGAATATATGATATTGTATATCAAATTAAAGATAAAATGACCCTCTTCAATATTGACATGAATTCCAGATGAAATCATTCATGCATGACTTGTCACGGTCAATTAACCACAGCAAGGTCTGTTTTCAAAAATAGCAAACATGGAACATCCACTCAACCATACCAATGTTGCTAAGCATAATCTAAAACGCTAAATTCATGACATGGCATACTTTTTCATTACAAATGTGACCTTTTCTATCTTCATCTCAATAAAAAGTATAAATGAAGACAAATTGTGAACGTTATAGGTTTTATTTTTTATGCAAACGTAACAAAATGGGGAATTCCATGGCACCAGGTTTTTCAGTCGAAACAACAGTTTGTGCCCTTATTTCAGCATGAAAAATGGTATAAATTATTCTCAAGAATTCTACCGTAGTCCAAAGATCTTCAAAACCTGATGTCACCCTTGGTCAAACAGTTGGGCAGTCTTTAACATGACATTTCTCTAGGTAACTATGGTTAAAATTGCAGGGGACACATAAAACAGACAAGCTTCATGCCTATAATACAGACCAGTATGATGATGCTCTCATAACCTAGCCCTGTTTTATTGACACATTTGTCTTTTCAGAGTTTGTTCATAACAATAAAGTTGAATAATGTCATAATTTACTTGCCCCGCACATCATGTTTTAAGTGAAACGCTTACTATCATTTCAGTCGAATGGTGTGGTCTTCCATTGTTTTTGCTATTTTTGAAAACAGACCTTGCTATTATTAATTGACCATGGCATTTCATGCATGAACGATTACACCTTTAATTTATGCCCTGCATGTAGAGGCACTGGCGTAAATCTGTTCGGAAAGCACAATGCATTGGGGGGGTCGAGCAATTGTTCACAAACCGTTTGTGAACAATTGCTCGACCCCCCAATGCATTGTGTTTTCCGGACAGATTTACGCCAGTGTGTAGAGGACTAAATTCTCTTTAATTTGATATATGATAATGTAGAATTTATCGTACATTAGTATGAAATATTTCGACTTATACAAGTGTCCAGTTTCTTTTTTTGCGGAGTATATATGAACCTATTATCACTCATTATTCCGAATAATTATATTGGTACATGATCGGAGTCTCTTTTTTGTTCAGTCTTTTTTTAAAAGTAGTAGTAGTAGTAGTACATTTAGTAGTAGAAGTAGTAGTAGTAGTAGTAGTAGTAGTAGTAGTAGTAGTATAGTAGTAGTAGTAGTAGTAGTAGTAGTAGTAGTAGTAGTAGTAGTAGTAGTATAGTAGTAGTAGTAGTAGTAGTAGTAGTAGTAGTAGTAGTAGTACATGTAGTAGTAGTAGTAATAGTAGTAGTAGTAGTAGTAGTAGTAGTAGTAGTAGTAGTAGTAGTAGTAGTAGTAGTAGTAGTAGTAATAGTAGTAATAGTCGTAGTAGTAGTAGTAGTAGTAGTAGTAGTAGTAGTAGTAGTAGTAGTAGTTGTAGTAGTAGTAGTAGTAGTAGTAGTAGTAGAAGTAGTAGTAGTAGTAGTAGTAGTAGTATAGTAGTAGTAGTAGTAGTAGTAGTAGTAGTAGTAGTAGTAGTAGTAGTAGTAGTAGTAGTAGTAGTAGTAGTAGTAGTAGTAGTAGTAATACTGTTATTATTACTATGATTATATTATCGTCGTTATCCACATTCATATTGTGATGAATATCCCTTCCCACCTTTACCTGTCATTATCTTCATGAGTCGAATGGTTGTGCCGCTCGGCATGATAGGACCGAATATGACTGAACCTCGAAGAAGACTCTTCGG
>JBAMJV010011162.1:0-40000 GCA_037951105.1 Echinarachnius parma
CCCAGTCCCACTGCACAGTTTCCCGCCTGTTTCTTATCCGTTTGATATCCGGAAGATACTATAGCGAGAAACGAAACGATCGATGCGGACCAAGTTCGGAATTGACTACCTAGTAGATCAGAATACCTTTAAATGCGGCTCCCTTTCGCGTGAAATGAAACGTCATAGAACTTTAAAATTTGCTAGGTGTAGTCTGTCCTGACCGTTTCGCCACATTTTGGTCGGATAGGAAACGGAAGGAGGAACGGTGCAGTGTGACTAGGCTGTTATGAAACACACACCATTGGAACCTTGTGAACTCCACTAGCAGGTTCATGCTTGGTTGGTGTAACCACGTGTTGCTATACGCTCCTTTATGCATGCACGCTCCGCATTGTATACCTGTTGCATGGAATTGAAGGACAAGAAACAAATCCCCGACAAAAAAACACGAAGTCATCGTCCTTTTTTTCTCAGCAGTTTGTGAAGCAAATATATAATCCGCCCTTTCACAGTCTCGACTCTCGATCCTATACCCCCCCCCCCCCCCCCCCCCCCCCCCCCCCCCCCCCCCCCACCCCCTGTATCCCCTCGGGAACCCACATAAATCCAAGATGGCCGCAATTGTCATTTTAAAGTAAATAATGCTATTTGCTACTTAAATGGCATTTAATTTATAAAAGTATGATTTGCTTACTTTAAGCAAACAACTACATTGTGATTCAAGTATTCTAGTTGCTCATTCCAATAATTAAAAGTCAAAACATTATAATATCAATTTAATATCAAAATAATATAGTCGTGTATCATAACATGTGTAATTTAGGGAGCAGTCATCTTGGATTTGAGATGGATGTCATGGTGATACTGGTAAATAAGTATCAAAAATGGATCTGTTGCCCCCCAAAACCTTGGAAAAGTGGTATTATTTGTCTTTTTTACTTGCCGGGTTCCCAATATACTCGATTTGGGGGAATATGCAAATTAGGTAAAATACATAATTATGCAAATAATATGCATTGCTAGAGGTTGCCACGATGGCAACTCATCTTTGATATATTAAATACATACTTAGAACATAACTGACAAATAATAACCCGGAATTATTGCTTATTAGGGGCTGTAGCCACTGAAAATCAATAATATTCATAAATATGCAAATTAGGGCAAGCCATCTTGGATTTCAGAGTGTTTCCCATACAGCACTTACAAACGAGCACCGGAAATGGAATCCTTGCCTCAAAATACCCTAGAATACTAGTTTTTATCAATATTGTACTATTCCTAGATAGAAAATGACCCCTGACCTTATTTCACAAATATGCAAATTAGCTAATTATCTTTAAAATCGCCAAAATGCACCCTGGGACCAAAAATAAAAAATGGAAACATCACTTTTTCTCATCAGTAATGTATTAAGACCAAATTTTAAAATGTTTCCAAGATTATAGCAACAAAAATTCACAACATTTATTTATACTACATTAGGGGATATACTACCCACCCGGGCCCACTCCAGTTCAGCTTCGTTGTGATGTACATGCACTCCAAAAGAGTTTAATCAATATTTGACACTAGCTACATAGCACGCATGTATGCCATGCATAAGGCCCGGTCACATACCACCGGATAGCTTTAATAAACGGATGCCCGACGATTAGAACATCTTGCGAAATCAAATTATCCGGAGGTAAAAGTCGTCTCCATTGCTTCGTGCACAAAATATTCCGCCGGATAGTACGACGTACATCACCTGACAAGGAAGAGGCACAAAACGCACACAAACAAAGACGAACGGGTTGCAAACGCGGGCGTAGATCCTGGGGGGGGGGGGGGGGGGGGGGGGGGGTGGGGGATATATTCCCCCAACCCCAACACACACACACACACACACACACACACACACACACTGTTTAGTGCGGGGGTGTGGCCTGTACAAACATCCCCTCACTTTTTGCAAAGTTAACTTTTTCTAAGATGCATAATAACAAAAATAATGATAATAATCACCATAATCATCATAATCAAACTTCTAAAGTGATATTTTAAACACCAATTTCAAACATTTCTTCACGTGGGTATGGACATGCATATACGGTGTGTGCGTGTTTTTTAAATTATTTTGTTTGTGTGTGTGTCAGTGTGCGTGTGATGTTGTGTGTATTAAAGTTCGTTTGTGTTTGTATATTGGTATAATCATAGGGGATATGATTAAAGTCATATATACTTTCTTTATAATACATTTTAGTATATCAAATTTCCTTCAAAGGTATGCACGAGATTGCTTGTAATTTCAAGTGGAAAATGCAAAAGCTCCCTACCACACCCTCGGGCTTGGTCGCTTCGCTCCCTCGCATCACCCCCACCCCCCCCCCCCCCCCCCCACACTTTTCAAACAAGATCTACGCAGTGGTTGCAAATTTAACACTCCGTCGGGCATCAGTTTACGCTATACGGTCACATGTGACCGGGCCTTTAACTTTGTGTGGTTGGTTTCTAAGAGGATTTAGTGCTAGGTGCGACTGGTACCAGGGTGTGGTCTCCAGGCAACTGGGTATACTACGCGCTGATCGATCTATTTGTATTACCTCATCGAATCTTGAGTAAAAGCGTCCCATACTTGCGTATATATACGTCGGTCATTTGCGGTGAACATACAGCTAGTTGTTAACTGAACTGTGTATATATATATTTATCAGGGTTTTACATATATATTCATATAATATGTATCTTTCCTATTAGATTTAGATACTAAGCGAACATTATTGTTTCCATTTATTGGGACGCCATTTATATAGAAAACAAAACCATCGTCGCTTGCTTGTTAATTATTGATCATATGAAGTCACTCTAATGAGCATTGCATGGCGGCTTATTTGAATCACATTTGAATCGCATTTGAATCTTATTGAAAGAAAAAAAATTCCCACCGAACGTCATCGTTTTTGTAAAACATTAAGCAACTTCTAACTGAAGATGGGTGGATGTGATTCTAAATCATCGGTCGCCACGACATCGGGTGCCCCGTCCGGCAACGCGTCATCGGGGTCCAACGAAAGCGTGGTCAAACTCTACATCGACTACCGCTCCCAGCCGTCCCGATCGCTCTCCACCTTCTTGAAGAGCACCTCCATCAATCACGAGATCGTTACCGTCGATCTGTTCAAGGGTAAGTCACACAGTTTAATCATAAACGTCGGAGGCTAGCATAATTATATATAATGCCCGTCGACGTCGATGATTCTGCGCTAGAATATTTGAAGGAATCTAGTTACATTATGCAAATCCACAAAACATACATAAAACTATGATAGTTCTCTCATACCTTGTTGTATACGTATCACCAATAGAAGCCATGGAACATGCTTTTTTCTTTTCTCAAATTTCCTTTCGTTAAAAAGATGTTTACTGTTAAAACGATCCATTGGAAAGTTATAATTGTGTACAGAGTCAATGCAATACACATTACTGAGTGGATATAACAGATCACAAACATTTAATGTCATCAACCATTCATCCATTTTGGCGCATTTCGACTAAGTTCTATATAGGTTCCTTCAAATATGATTGAAAGGTCATGTCCCTGCCCTAATGACTCTCATTTTATTACATAGGCGATTATTAGTAGATATGATGTTATTGATTTGCATGTTAATAACATATAAGTAATTATTGATTTGCATATTCATATTGATTTGCATATTCATATTGATTTGCATATTCATAACATATAATCCATTATTGATTTGCATATTCATAACATAATAAACCATTATTGATTTGCACAATCTACCTAAATATCATTGATTTACATTGGTTACAGTTTGTAATAGGCAATAGGTCCATGCAGGGTATTATTTTCCAATCATGTTATACATATAATATGTATTAAAGATATTTCAGCTTTCATTGTTGCCAAGATAGAAACTGACCTCTGACCCTTTTCAGAAATATGCATGACGATGTCGATGTCGACAAAACTGTTACAATATTTCCGTATTCTTTTCATTTGAAAATTTATGTCATTTATTTGTTATGGCAAGAAAACAAGTGCTCAAACATTCTTGAATGTAGTGCCACTCCATCCAGGACTGGCCCCCATTCATAAAATGTTGCCAATTGCTGTAAATCTCAAACTATTGTAAATACTCCGTCAACAGCCAATCAGCACGAAGTATTATATCTGTTACCATAGTAATTACGATAATATGATTTTTACAACAGTTGGACAAATATATATAAATCGGGCCAGTCGGTCCTTTCTAATAATTTTGTTTTAAATTGTTTTAAATGTCCATTTATTTTAACTACCATGACAACGGATATAACGCTCCATGCTGATGAGATGTTACCGTATAGTAATTACAATAATTGGACATTTACAACAAGTGGACAAGTTTGAATGAAACGAGGCCGGTCCCAAAAATAATCGGCCCTGGGTCTTTGGAGAACGCATAGGAACAGTACCAGAACCCAATTAAATGTTACTATAAATTAAACATTAATATTATTCTGACTCATGCGATTGTTATTTATGGTTTGCACCTCTTTTCTTTCGTCCACTATCTTTATTCTTTTAGGCGAGCATAAGACTCCCAAATGGGCCCCGTTTATGCCTTTCGGTACCGTACCAGCCATATCACAGGATGACTTCCGCCTGTCGGAATGGTAAGTTATATATTTATATAAATTATGGGGACATGATTGCAGAGAGAGTTGCAATTTAAGCGATTGTAAAGTAAAAGTTGCGATTAATGGCAAGTCAGAAAAGGTGCTAACTGAAAAGCGCAAATAGATAGATAGATTAGATAGATAGATAGATATATATATATATAGATAGATAGATATATATATAGATAGATAGATAGATAGATAGATAGATAGATAGATAGATAGATAGATAGATAGATAGATAGATAGATAGATAGATAGATAGATAGATAGATACATGGTATTTATTGGTTTCGCAGTCTTTCAACTGAATTGCACATGAATTAAAAAATGAAAAAGTGTACATTATACAAAATAATAATACATTTAGTTAAAAATTATTTAAAATCATGTCATGTTATTGCTGCGTAATACAATTAAAGAACAGTTAATGGACGTAACATAAATCGCATTAATGTGTGTACATTTGCTGACTTGCAATGAATCGAAGTTTACAATCGGTTGCAGCTAGCTCTTTCTGCAACACCCCCATGGCGTATAGTTTATTCTAATTTGATTGTAAATAATGATTCTAATGAACACATACGAAATGTTTGGTTATAATGACATTTATATAATTTCGTTGATAACAATTTATCACCACTGATGTTTGCCATACGTAGGCCAAAAAAAACCCCGTAACGCTATGTCAAAAATGTTGGTCGTTCATATTTCGTCTTGTAATGTTCTCTGTAGGGTTTGCTCTCTTCACTCGTTATTTCCCCCTCCCATCTCACTGTCTCTAGTTCACTCTATCCGCTTTCAAATACAATCCTGTATAATAATATGTTTTACTTTGTTTGCACCTTGTGTTATTATTATTTTTTTATTATGACTCAAATATTTTCATGCAACAAGTTTTGTATTCTTAAATGTAGAGTTGTCAAGGTGACCTTCATCTTTCAATGCATTGCTCTCTGAAGGTCATCTCAACACATAATCCTTTTTGTTTGCAAATTGCAATTAATATTCCCTCTGTTCTATTAGTATACCGGGTCATTTTCATTTGAATGTGTTAACATTAGTGTTGTTTTTTGCGTGGTAATTAAATCAAATCAACTTCTTGACCTTTAACCAGAATTCGTTTTATTCTTTGGTGGCCAGGGCCACCAAATTCTTGTTTGGTCAAGCAAAATGTATTACCTATTTCCGACTAACCGAACTGAAGAGAAAATAATTTCTAGCATCGTTCGAATATAATTTAATCTAATAAGAATAAGTAAACTAATTCATGATCTTTAAAATAGTCTTACATCATTCAATTTTCAACTAAACGTACACAAGTCCGCGGTGTAGTGATCCCCATAAATTACAAACCATTCGTAGGAATTTGGCACACCTAGGTTGCCCAGCTAGATTTTTTTTGGGGGGGAAATTGTTTTTTTCCGTCTCTACTATAGGTTAATAAAAATAACTGACATTTATAATCCAGTCGGCAAATACATGTAGTGGAGGCACCCGCGGGAGAACCCTTACAACTGGATATTACGTAATAATCCCGACTTTATACCAACGATGACTTGCATGTTTTTCGTGTACAGTGCATCCCAACAGATAATGTATTGCGTAACTATCATAATCAATTGACAAATAATGGTATGCAAAGAGGTCGAGTGAATGCCCTTTTGTTAATTGTTTGCAATGTATACACAGCCTTGGTAAAACACAAAAATCAATTCGCTTTTCATGAAAAACACCCAGCAGCTAATTCGTTTGGCCAAGTGTTTATGTTGTTGGTATGACTACATTAATGCTTGAACTAATGTTGGAGGTATATAAGGATGGAGGGGTCATCGTAAACAAAATATATATAATTTATTGGGAAGTCAAAGTCACCTTGACATTTAAAGGGATCTAGTAACATCGTCAAAAATCCACAAAACCTTAGAACTACAACTCGGATTAACGATAGAAGCATGGAACATGGTATTAAAAACTTCTATTTCGTTTTAAAGATACTTATGATTATCAGGCTCGTTCCAAGGATTTGTTCAAGGGGGGTTGCGTAATTTTCAAAAAACAGGACCGAGACCGAACCGAACGTGGCCGAGACCGAGACCAATAGTTGAGCCACCCTCCCCCCCCCCCCCCCCCCCGGCTACGGGCCTGATTTTAGTGCTAGGATTTCAAAGCCTCTCAGGGACATCGTATAATTTTCCATCCCCCTTTCTCTACCAGTGTGGCAATCTTCCCGTATCTGGCCAGTGTCCTCAAAATTTGTCCACAGCTTTATATCTATTTTCGAGTTACCTTGGGTGGTCACTAAATACATATTAAGCTATAATTATTAATCTGTGTTTGTATCATGTTTATAAGAAGGACATCATATACATCAATTATCTCCATCCCTTTCTCTCCATAACAGCGTGGCCATCTTCCGCTATCTGGTCACCACCTATGCCAGCAAGGTGCCCGACCACTGGTACCCGGCCGACCCCAAGGTCCGAGCCAAGGTGAACGAGTACATGTCATACCATCACACGGGAATCCGCTCCAAATGTATGGCGCTCCTTACCAATGAAGTGAGTCAAATCAATCAATCAAAATGTCAAATCAAAATCATGATATTAAAATAACGATATTCAAGGTTTTTATTATTATTCTTATAAGTATTGTTGTCGTTGTTGTTGTTGTTATTATTTGTTTTAAATTATTATCATTATTATTTACATTGTCATTATAATCATTATCATTATCATTATTATTATAATAATAATAATAATAATTATTATAATTACCATTATTATTATTATTATTATTATTATTATTACTATTATTATAATTTGTATGATTATTTTTATAATTATTATTTCTATTATTATTATAAATGTCATTATTATTTTTATTATTACCACTATCAGTATCATTAACATTGCTGAAATGCTAACTGTCTCCAGAAATGCTAATTGTGGTCTTCCAGTACAGCCAAAATTGAACATTGGTACATAATATTATGAAAAGTAAATTATTGTCGGATGGTATAATATACAAATTAATGAATGAAATGCATCTTATTCACAGTGCTTTTCAAAGAGCAGTGATATAGTATAAGGAGTTATTACCACTTGTCGTTAAATCGTCAAAGTTATAACCCAAATACATTGCAACGAGGATGTAGGTGAAGGAAATATTTCCGAATCTTATCATCCAACTTTTTTTTAAATGAATGTCTTGCAACCTTACGATGTTTCAACTTATTTTTGTTCTCGATGTATTTTGTGATCACTTATAAAAGGTCCTCATGGTGATGGGCGGCGCTCCAAAACCAACCGAGGAGAAGCAGGAAGAACTGAACAAGGGAGTTGAAGACGCGCTGGACAAATTCGAGATGCTTTTCTTGTGCGAGGGAGATTTCATCGCAGGGGGATGCTCATTCGCCGATCTGCTCTTTGTGAACGAGGTACGCGTGAATTAAAGCCACCGAGTCTTCGTGATCAGTAGAGGATTTTTAACAAAAGAACTTACTGAAAGGCGCCATGTTGTGAACGCACGGCGCCGCGCGCCTTTTTAAGGGGACCCCCAGGCAAAGAACAACACATAATTATATGTTTTGGTAGCATTGTGTAATATTCAATAGATGCCCAATACTTTGCAAAGGGGATTTTAATTCATTAAACAATACAATTAATTACCATCACTTAATTACGGAACCAACATCTGTGAGTGCGCCCATTCTATTCACGCGTACGTTTGGAGACTATTATAACCACGGACGATGACTGTGTTCGTTCGTTTTCCAATTATGATATTAGTTGAATGGACTACTAAAGATGTTACCTTGCACTTATTATGACATTATGTTGGGGTGTCGGTTCCCTTTAATAGCCGCAAACGCGAAATAATTGCGAAAATGTCTCACTCACGCACAAATTCGCATATATTGTCCAGTTTGTTTTAACGCCCTTTTCAATTTGCTCAAATCGTTATATATATTATAACTTCTCTCACTCTGCTCATTATCCCCAAAACAACTAACTTCATCTTAAGGAGTGCTCGACTTCTTGTCCTTTCATTTAATTGTTATTAATTCCATCACTTTGTAATATCATTATCGATACAAATCGAAGTTATCATACTTTTTTCATGCGACATTTCTATAATTATTATAATTGTTGTTGTCTTCCTTATTTTTTAATTATTTGTTTACAGATTGTTATGATGGGGCTTGTCAGCAAGGATTTCCTCGCCACGAGACCGAAGGTCAAAGCTTACGTCGACCGCGTCAAAGCCAAGCTCAACCCTGTCTTCGACGATGACTGTCATGCCCTCAAGAAGTGGATCTCAGAATTCAAGAGCATGTAGCCAAGCAGTTCCTTCATTTTTTATTTTCGTAATACATAATATATTAAGAGCTTAATGGACTTTAAAAGCTGTTACATCGTCCATATAGAGGGGGCGCACTACAAATAATGGTCAGTGCCATATCTTCGTGGCGCGAGGCGGAATCGCAAGTAATATTTTTAAGCGTGATTTCGACGCGGATCTCGCAGCGAGCGTAAACATGTCGCGCTCCTGTGAGTTATTTGGAAAGCGCCCTCTTTAATTTGATGACACCACCCCTTTAAGTTACTTTTTTTTTTGGTATGAAATGTGTGTAAATAATATATTGATACTACAGTATTACAACAAAGGGGTCGATTGTCATGTCAATATCTTGGACTGAGCCAGATTTGGCGGTGATCCTGAACATGAGACAGGACCTGACGCATGCGCAGATCGGCAAAATGACGTCACGATAATACCTTCGACTTCTCTTTTATATAGTCATATATGTATATAGCTTTAACACGTCTCCTTTTTTTTTCTCGCCTAATTGGAACTAAATTACTGTCGAAAAAAAACATAGGGAAACTATTTTTTCATTTTTTAACACAGCTTTTGTTTATTATGTTAAAGGGATAGTGTAGTATTCTGGTGATTCGATAGAGAGATTTTAAAACCCATTTAAAAGTCACATCAGTATATTTTCAAAAATGTGTAGGCTTTGTAGTAGGCATACTTCTTAAATCATCGAATGATTATAGCCCCCACATATATTTAACTCAGGTACATTTACGGATATTTAAGTTGTTTCTGAACGGATTTTGTTCAAACAAACGTTGTTTTGTTTCGACATTCATGTGGCCTTGCAATTCTCACACTCAGTTTTCATCAGCCTTACACAACACTTATTCAATGAGGCGCCCTCTTAACCAGAACTTAACTATCCCTTTAATTGTTTCTATTAAACGATGTTTATGGTATTACTTTAATACAGTATGCCTATATTTTATTCACATTATGTACCATTTAAACATATTTATCAAATAATGCAAATCCCTCTGCAATGGCATCCGGACAAAAGGTGCATTGTATTTACAGTCATACTATTTATGGTAGTATTAGCCGGTCACCGGTTATAGTATACAGTGGTGGTGGAGGGAACAGCACGGAATGTTCCACTCCCAAGGGATTTTAAATGCTATTGAGGGAAGAGTAAATAAGTCCCGAGACGTATATAGTCGAGTGACTTATTTTCTTCACGAAATAGCATTTAAAATCCCGAGGGGATCATTCAATGATTTTCCTGACAGCAAAGTTAACAACTGTTTTATCATCTGAAATTCTGAATTGCCATGTAACAGTGCCATGCAACATCCAAACATGTTACATGGCAGCTGATGTACTGTATTTACTAAGTCAGGTGATAATGTGTCCTGTATAATCTATATGACATGATAGTACTGGAAGAACAGGAAACAAGAACCTTTGTCTGGATGTCAGAAGCAGAGTGATTTCAGTAATCATGAGGAGAAAACAAATTTCGCATTTTCTCTGATAGCACATGACAATCATCACTTTAGGCTATTGTCAAAATTCAACAGGTGTGAAACGGTTAAACTAGTTATCGGTTATTGATAGCTTCTGTCTTCTTAGCCTGGACTAAAGTTATGCCACTGATGAGTTACATTGTGTAACATCCACAAAAAGATTTGGAGAGTGCGTACCTAGAATTGCTTGTAATATATGATTCAGTGTGCTGCATGTGTTCAGAAAAGGCTGAACGTCTTTCTTTTTCTTATGTTTTGAAATAAAGAACCAACAATGAATGCAAAATCTTCTAGTGTAGTTTTTCTAGTTTGCGAAGAAGTTTTTATTTCAAAACACACACACAAAAAAAAAAAAACACAAAACACACACACACACACGGACGCACACACACATACATACGCACACATATACGTATACACACGCGTAAACACACACACACACACACACACACACACACACACACACACACACACACACACACACACACGCACACATAAACACACACAATCACCAAACTTTTTGTCGTGTTATTCCTCCAAATAAAACATAGAAATATACAATTGAGTATGATAAACATAATATTATATATTGCAATATAACTGTACTAAAGTGAACCTATAATTTACATAAACAAAATGTATGTTTTATTCACGTTGTAAAACGACGTAAACAGGTCCTGAATTCATTTTAAAGAGTTCTAATAACTTTGTTGAAATGTGCAAAAAGTGATGATTTGTAAATATCATGTGTATTTTTGTGATCTGATATGTCCACTCTATAGTCTGTGGTCCAGAGGGGTCTACCGGTGACCCCCCCCCCCCCCCCCCCCCATGATCCTCCGACTTGGGTGTCATTTTGTCCATTGATATGTATAATGTTAGAAACAAAATGTTAACAAGAAAAAAACTCATATACACTATGTGAATCAAAACAGAATTAACCTACAATGGTTACAATTTTAACCAACGACCCATGTAAGTTTAACCAACATCATGTGAATCAACCCTGAACAAAGCATAAATAACCAACAAATTTAAAGTTTTAATCAACAAATTGTTAAAGTTTAATCAACACCACTCTAACCAACATTGAGCAAATACTTTTAACCAATAAACCATTACAATTGTTAATCAACCACAGTTTAAATTTTAATCAACAGGCCGTTGATTAAAGTTTAGCCTACAATTGAGTGATTCATATAAGTAATCTGTGGCTGATTACAATTTTAACCAACATGATTATAAATGGTAATACTTGTTTATAAAGTTTATAAAGTTAATAACATATAAAGTAATACAATAAGATACATACAAAATTAATAACAAGGACTAGAATAATAAAGTAATCATTAAAATGAGATCTAAATCAAAGAAGGACCAGAGGGGTGTTTCACAAAAGTTGAACTGAAGTTCTAGTTGGACTTAAAATTATGGACATACATTTTAATTATATGTCAAATGTGAACACAATTTTCGGGGTACATCCCCGGTACAACATCATTTTTGTCATCAATGAGATTAAATATTCCTGATTAAAAAAAATAATTAAAAGTCTCAATTTTTTTCATTTTTGCTCGAGAATATTTGTTCACTTCATGGCTTACAAATGGCTTTCCATAACTTTAAGTCAAACCTAAGTTCAAGTTAAGTTTAAATTCTTTGTGTAACACCCCCTGGTGTAATTGATTCGTAATAAAAAGTAATTTTTCCGAATGTCATCATTCCCAGTTGTCCTATTGCAAAGTACTGCGATACCGTAATTAATTCCACACACACAAAAATGCGAATACGTGTCTCTTACCGGAAAGCCTTTGAGTGAATGAGTGACTGACTGGGACATATTATTTATCTTTTTTATCAACCTTTTTATTGATGGGGATAATAATGGAATTTCATTCCTGGCATGTGTAATGATGGAGTAATGAACCGTGCTGTGTCCTTGGATTGGACGTGTCGTTATTATGTGCGAGTGTCATTGCTCTTTTTTTGAGATGGCATCGCATCATTATAATGTATGTGCGTAGTACAAGAGGCGAGAGCTCGACAATGACCCAGGACCAGCCCTAGTTCCACTGATGTCTAAATAAGCTTCGATAAACCATTATATTTGAATGGAGTAAGGATCATGATATGTAAGCTCCGCTACGTTCTGTTGAATTGTATATCATTCTAGTATGTTGACATCGGTGAGTTAGAGCCAATGATTCCAATTACCATGGTGAATGTCGCTGTTCCATAATCGTGCCCCTGTCCCCGGGTGTATACCATGCTGCTAAATTCTTGTTTGCATGCATGTTGAATACTGGTGAATAAAAGGAACACAAATACCGAAAATAGGAAGTCATCGTCCTTTTTTTCTCAGCTATTTGTGATTCCTTTTCATAGTCTCGACTCTCGATCCTATTCTCCCACAGTGTATCCCAGTTTGCGCTGAACCTAGTCTAGTTCTAGACTCTCGGAATTAATCTCCGCCACCCCGAATATCTCCGCCAAAATTCAGAAAGGTCTTTTTGTCGTTTTTTGTCTAGGCAGCGATTAATGATGTGTATATACAGATCTTCGGGGTGGCGGAGATTATTTCGAGAGTCTAGAACTAGACTACGCTGAACCCCACACAATCCCCTGGCCGTGGGACACGTTAAATGGATCCAGTTATCATATTGTCATAGTTATAGCATGGCCCGTAGCGTTGGGTGCGCACGCACCCCCCCCCCCCCCCCCCCCCCCCCCCCCCTTCAAATTCAGAAAGGTCTTTTTGTCGGTTTTTTGTCTAGGCCATCTAAACCAGTGGTCTCGGGCAACAATTGGTCTTTTAACCTACCGGTTTGGTCTCATCCTTTGAACATTTTGGGCGACGGACACTGCGGGCTATACTCCTATAGGTTGGATACTCCGATCTAATAATTATTAGTAAGAGAAGCAAAAAGCAAGCATAAAATAACCACTTATACGGTCAAACATGTGTAGTGACATATATGCGCCTAATGGAAGCAAGAGAAGTGACCATTGTAGACAGATATGCCCTCTATTATTAGACAAGTTCCATAACATTGCTTTTCCTGCGGGGGATCACTTTTGGTTGTCACTAAAGCAAGGTAGGCTGTTATAGACAGGTGACCACTAAGACAGGTTTGACTGTAAGTGAGTTCGATCGATTAATTCAGACAAAGTAACTATAGATCCCTTTAAAGGGGTAGTACAGTTTTGGTAAAGGCTGAACTTTAGTAACCAAACCTGGACAGTAACATTATAAACTAATAGTTATAACTCCACCATGCTCGAAAGGTATACAAAATTACAAACGACTAAGTAAACAGCCCGTTATCATTCAAAAAGAGCCATTAAAACACAAGAGGGCGCCTTCTACAAAGGCATTGTTTCAACCATTTTTCATACAAAATTATGCATGTGATGTTTTATTGAAATAATGATTAAATAGAGAGATCATCAACAACTATTTAAAAAAATGCTTTTGAACATTTTTGAAAAAGTGCAAGCATTTTTTTTATTTTTCGAAAAAATCATCTAATTATTTGGGCCCCAATATAATTATAAGATCAGATATATTTATTGAATATTTCAGAGCCGTTTCTGGGTCGATTTTGACCAAATAAAGTTTATTCTGCCATTAAAATTGCATGTTCTCTTCAAATTCGACACTCAGTTTTTTCATTACCATCACAAAAAAAATTGTGATGTGCAGCGCCCTCTCTACCAAAACTAAACTACCCCTTTAAACCTGCTAGACAAATTCAGCACACCTCAAAAAGGCTCCACTCGATCATATTCCACTTGTTGCACGTACGACGTACTCATGGCGTGTTCTCAAGAAGGACTCCGACTAGCTAACACGCGTAAGAATATTTCAGTGTGAGCTACAATTACCAGGGTGGGCTTATCGTGTCAGAGCGTGCCGCTCAGTATTATACTGAATCAATTATATATCAGTACTACTACTTTCAACGTCTGTGACTCGGAACGAACGTATTCGCGGTCGATCGCTGTTATATAGTGCTTTCATAGCTAGAAACATATATATAAGTTTTTTATAATAATATCAGCAAGAGCTGTCTGCCAGTTCAAGTCATCATCATGGTTGTCAAACTCTTCTTCGACTACATATCCCAGCCGTCCCGTTCGCTCTTCCACCTTCTTGAAGAGCACCTCCATCGATCACGAGCTCGTTCTCGTCCATATTTTCAAGGGTAAAGTCAGTTTAATTATAAACGTCGGAGGCTAGCTGTATTTAACATAATGCCCCATTCGACGACGAAGATTATTCTATAGGATTAATTTTAAGCTCCGGCCCCTATCTGCCTTTTGACTCTCATTTGATTACATCACAGGCGATTTTCTTTAAGACTTGATGAGCAGTGTTAGCAGTAACAAAGTTTCCTTCATATAATTATTACAAACCTATCATTTTAATTTGAACATTGTAATTATGTGTAAAGACGTCTATTAAAGGTGATGTTAAAAACAATAATGGCAGGCTGTTACATAAATACTGCCCTAATTATATTCTAGTCGTCTACTGCCCCTCCCCCCCCCCCCCCTAGTTCCCTGGCTACAATGTCAACAAAACTGTGAAATGTTTCACGTATTCTTTTATGTCAATATAAATAATATAAATTTCAATTTATGTTCATGGGAGATATACATGTTCTCAAACATTCAGATACTAAATGTCTAATAATGCTCTTTATCAGTGGCGTAGCGTGGTCGGACTGAGATTGGGGGGGGGGCACGCAAAATTATTGGGGGGGCACACCTTATGTATTTCTTTGTTTTTTCAAAAAATGGCCCCCTATTGTTTTTTTCAAAATTATTGGGGGGCACAGGCCCCCCGTGCCCCCCCCTCCCCCCCCCCCCCCCCCCGTAGCTACGCCACTGCTCTTTATTGTACAGTTTAGTGTCGATTCATTCCAGACTGGTCCCCAGAATACTAGGGCATGGTTAATACAAAGCAACTCAAAGCTAATACATTATTATTATTATTTTTTTTTCAACTCTCGTAAACTGATTACATATACACGAGCCTACATATTATCATCAGAGGATCACATTTAATCCACGTTTATCTTATAAAATTCATGGATTAAATCTTATACTGTTGGAAATTAAAAATTCATATTTTTCGGCTATGGAAAAAGAACTCATACAAATGTGATTTAACCCCATGTTAGATTAATGGTATTATAATGTCCTTATAATAGCAATACAAACCCAGTGTTAAATTTAATCCCCCTTTCAAAACTCGTGCCAATATTAATTTTCTTGAAATGCATAATCATAGGCATATTAAGAGATACAAATTTAGCACAAAACTTCTTTTTAATCTCGCCGATTCATTTATTTATACATACTTATAGTAAAACTATATAAAACACCTTACTTCAAACTCGATTATGAGTGCATCCGGCATAGGGCTCTCTGATTATAGAAGTATAGAAGAATAATGACAATTGAATTTATTCACTCCTAAGAAATTAAATACTATGATGATAATGATTCATTTAATTGTTATTTATGGTTTACTCTACGAGTCTCTTTTCTATTCTCTAATCTATATATGTTTTTTTTAGGCGAGCACAAGACCCCGCAATACGCCAAGTCTCTTCCGTTCGGTACCGTACCAGCTATAACAGATGATGGCTTCTGCTTGTCAGAATGGTAAGTTATATAATGTTTTAAAATACTTAATGTAGTTACGGCCCACTAGCCCGCGCGGGGCCACCAGGATTTAGCTTTGGGCCACCAAAATACTATAACAATATTGTCACAATGCTCTTGTCCGACTGGGCAACCAAAATGAACGGATTCGGTTTTTTTTTTTTTTTTTTTTTTTTTTTTTTTTGGGGGGGGGGGGGGGGGCACTCAATTCTTGTTTCGGGCAAGCAAACTCTGACAAATCTCTATTTTTCTTGCCCGACCGGCCACTGGGGGGAAAACAATTTATGAAATGTCACTAACTATAGTCCGCATGGGCAACCAACATTTAAATATATTTGGTCTTCTTTGGTCCGGGCCACCAAATTCTGGTTTCGGGCTTGCAGAATGTAATCAATCTATTACAGTTCAATTGCCCAACCGAACCGGAAAGAAATTTAAATCTCTCCAGCATAAGCATATATCATGAATTATGTATTTATGTGAATGGGATGTGAATTTATGCGAATGGGATCAATTATAGTTCAACTATGTGATATGTTAAAAAGCCCATAAAATGTGAAGTGTGAAAGCAAAAAACGTAATTCATAACCTATGAATGTTGCACAACTATACTCTATAGAGCCTATTTGAAATTGTTTTTCTGCTTGTCTACTTCGGGTGGACAAAATAAGTGACATAATGGTGTGGTCACATATCATCGGATAGCGTAAACGGATGCCCGACGGATAGCAAATTTGCGAAATCAAATTTATCCGGTGGTGAAAGTCGCCTCCATAGCTGTATGTACAAAACATTCCGCCGGATAGAACAACTTACATCGCCTGACAAGGAACGCATACGCCGAACAAGAAACGGACAAGAAACGCATACGAACGGAGTGATCGGGCGTCCGTTCACGCTATCCGGTGATATGTGACCCCGACTGCCACAGCGATGAAAAATACAAAACATGCCAACCATGCCAACCGGTAATGCATTACGCAACTATCCGGTGATATGTGACAGGGGCATATAACCGATCGCCTCTGCAAATAGTGGGGGCATGTACGGAAGCGTCCTTAGAGATAGTTATTACGTAATAACCCCGACTACAAACAACGATGACTTGCATTTTCTTGCACGTATTTCGTATACAAAACATGCCAACCATGCCAACAGGTAATGCATTACGTAACTCCTTTTACACGTTTTATCAATGCACAAAACTAGCAGAGATGAATAGAGAAGTGAACGCCCTTTTGTTATCCGAGTTCCGAATCGATATAGTCGACACATGCTCGCAAAAAGTGTACATAACATGCTTGTCATGCATGTCATGAAAAACACACCACTTCGTGTTCTCAAATATTTCAATTTTGTCATGACAATGTTGTTATAAAAAGGATCTAGTAACATTGTCCAAATTTACAAAACGTAGTTAGAACCGTAGTGGTTCTGCCATATCTTGTTTTTTGTTCTCCTTTCGTTATAAAGATATTTACGATTGAAATATTCGGTTTTTAATTATACGTTTGAAACAAAAGATGGTAAAAATGTGGTAGAGTGGCTATGAATTATTATATACGCATTTGTATATATATGAAGTGAGACTTTTCGGTTCATGTGGATTTATTTAACGTTTGCGGGGGCGCACTCTATGTATTTCTTTTTGAAATTATTAACTCACTTTTAGGGTATTGTTTTTCTCAAATTATTTGGGAAGGGGACGTGGCACGTGCCCCCCGTATATCGACAACACTACTCTCACCCCTCTAAATTGAATTCCCCTAATTCCCACTCCCTTTCCTGACTACCTATCCCTATTGGTTCGTTTTTAGAGTGCTGAAAGATTTAATTTAAAAATAAATAATAAGCATCTTTTATAAAGCGCACAACACATATCGTCCCTATGCGCTATAGAGAAAAGAGAGACAAAGAATTATCAGATATCGTACTGGGTTTCAAACAAAACATACATACAATTCATAATCGATAATTTAGACTCCCAAATGTCCCTCATAATTAATAGCTTTGTATGCGCTTCAAGAATAATACAGTCAGTCATACTTATCTTTCTGGGCTGGCCACCTGTCTTTAGCAGCCAACCTGCCTGTAATGGTCATCAAAAGTGATTCAATGAAAATATAAACAATTATATGGAACCTGTCTATAAAAGGTCATCTGTCTATAGTGGCCCAAGTCTTAATTTTTTTGTTTCCCTTATCGTCGGATGGTCATTTAAGACAGATACGACTGTTGTGTTTTGATCATGTTCTTACGGAACCGGGCATGTGGCTCAGTGGTAGAGCGTCCGTCTCATGCACGGGAGGTCGTGGGTTCGAACCTCTGCCGGTAACTACTGCCTTCTATAGTCAGGCGTCCAGCATACATAATATATTGGAGATATGGGTAATAATAACATTTATGTTATTCAGGGCCCGCTGGGAGAGAACAGTGTTCGTCACTGAAGTGGCTAGCTAGCCTGGGTAAATAAAACGTTATTATAATTATTATTATTAATAGTACGATCATAATTCCCCGTCCTTTTCTCTATATCACAGCGTGGCAATCTTCCGTTATCTGGCCACCACCTATGAAAGCAAGGTGCCCGCGTTCTGGTACCCAGCCGAACCCAGGGTCAGAGCTAAGGTGGAGGAGTACATGTCCTATCATCACACTGGAATCCGCACCAAATGCGTCGGACTCATCGTCGGGGAAGTGAGTCAATCAATCAATCAATTGTCATACAAATCGAAATAATAATGATTTAATAAGGGGGAAATGTGCACTTTCAAGGGGATGTATACATTCTGGTCACTAGCTTAATTTTTTACCATGACTATGGTCTGTGTTGAGTTCAGGGTTATGTTTTGGCCTGATACATAATATATAAACTAAAAACAACCTAAACCTATTTAACTCCAGCCCTAACCATGCTATCCCCAACCCTAAACTTAGCCTAATTCCTAGGATTAGACAATGATCATGTCTAATTATATTATTCAAACATAATGGAAACTGACTAGAATATATTGAACAAATGAAAATGAGCAAAGAAAAATAGGCTTTGCTGGGAATCGAAACTCGAGACCTCCGGATTTCTAGACATGTGCTGAACCATCGAGTCACAAAGACCCTTTGAAGTGATACAGCTTTATATTAATCAAATTCAAACATAAAGGAAGCTGACGAGTGACGAGCTATATATACATTAAATAAATACAAATTGACAAAGGGTTGTTGTTGCTTGATTGTTTGAGCACCGGTCTAGGATTTCTCGAGAACGATTCATAGTCATGATAATTTTCTTGAATGTCTTTTTCATTACTTATTAGTGGTAAATCCAGTGATGTATGGCGGTCTAATACCAACCAACCAAAGGTCTAAAATGTTGTGAAGTAAAGGTCATCCACTATTAAATAAAACTGAACAAGGGTGTAGACAACGTCCTGGATAAGTTCCCACGGTCTAAACACTTACAGAGTATATGTAATGGTCGCCAAATATTAACAATCGTCACCTTGCAAGCAAAAATATAATGTTTAATTATTGTCTTCATCCTTCTTCATTTGTATCAAAGGTTCTTTCAGCGATGAATGGCGGTCCAAAACCAACCGAGGAGAAGCAGGCTGAACTGAACAAGGGCGTTGACGACGCGCTGGATAAGTTCGAGCAGCTATTCCTGTGCAATGGGGATTTCATCACAGGGAAGGGATGTACATTCGCCGATCTTCTCGCTATTAACGAGGTACAGTATACGCGTTAACCCCGCGTTAACCCGCAGAGCCGACTCGATCCGATCCGACTTGATTTCAGTCAGGCTAGAGTCGGTTTCCATTTCAACATGTTGAATCGGCCTCGACTGACCTCCTCCCTGACTTGCAAAGCCGGAGTTCTGAGGCAACGCTTAGACTGAGCCGATCCGACTGAAAACCATTCGGATCGGGTCGAGTCGGCTCTGTGGGCAGTGCCCCTTAAAGGGATTTAGTACCTTTGTTGACATGTGCAAACATCGACAAAGTGTTGCTAAAAAATATTAATGTGCATTTCTGTAATCTGATGTGTCCATATATAGTGTGTGAAACAATATAACGTCAAGGGGATGTTAGATGGCCGAGTAATCAGCGAAAATGCAAAGTGATAATTTCGCTAACTCATTGCTCTGGCCTTCTACACAGTTACTATTTTCTAGTGGATACTTAACAACCTGTTCCATGTTTCTATTGGTATTACGAATACAACAAGATAACTGAATAAGTTTGTGGATTTGGACATTGTACGTAAAGGTTCCCTGAAATCCAAATGCAAGTTGCCTTCAACTATAGTATTATGTTTTAGTGTATACATCAACTTGTTAACTATTTGGCCTACATAATTATGTTTTGTATATTTTTTAAAATGTTGGCAATTATTT
This sequence comes from Echinarachnius parma, assembly GCA_037951105.1. Lineage (NCBI taxonomy): Eukaryota > Metazoa > Echinodermata > Echinoidea > Clypeasteroida > Echinarachniidae > Echinarachnius > Echinarachnius parma. The sequence continues at coordinate 20,566 of JBAMJV010011162.1, forward strand.
TCTTCAGTTTGCTATGCCTCACTTCTAAAAATAAAACTCTCCAGAGTAAAAATCCCCCAGTGACATGTCAATCATTACTCAATTACTGAAAAGATGAACAATACAGGGTGCAATGCTACTTCTCCCAAGGTGAGGGCTTGTTCACAATAGCATTACATCTTCTATTATATTAATACGGTAAGCTTCAACCCCCCAAATGCCTCCCACTCGAGATATCCTCACCCCGAGAATTCGGCGACTCCCCGACGGTCGGGATCGAAGGATATACGTTTTGCGGAGGACAATAAGGTATTCCCGAGTCGCTCCCGCCCCGTGGTCGTCCTCCAGATCGAAGAAAAGGGAAAGTCAGCAATGCGGCATTGCCCATTTAAGGTGCCGAGCATTGACTAACGATTTATCGCCGTAAAATTATTTGTAAGAATATAAATTGGAGTAGATAAAACAAATGATATATTGAGAAACCATTTTAGATATAACACGTTGCGAAACTACCCAGGTTTTGATAAATATTAATATTTATATTACGCGGATGGTATGGTTATGATCGCTATTGCCGATTGGCATTGTGTTTGTAAGTGCATCGACGACAAAATGCGACAACTTCAATTTAGCTGCGGTTATACAACGCGCAATGGCTGTACAGCCGTGTATACACGTCGCGGAGTCATCTAATCACCCCACCGAACCGCAGTTTATTTGCATAGCTCACTGACCTGCTGACCATCGTCTCTATTCGCCCTACCGTACACGATACTATAATTGCGCCAGCTTGTGGTAAGATGTATTAAGTCAGCCACGAGTGCAGTACCAGAAGAGACGCCGACGGGGTGGGGGGTGGGGGTGGGGGTAGAATGGACGGGGAGGTCTCTGCTCATTTATTATGCAATGCATGTATAAACGGCTATCATCGGGTTTCACAAGAATATGAACAAAATGTATACGCGGGAGAACTTAGTTTGGATATGAATTGTGTAGGGGACACGACGGGTTATGTGTCATGCAGGCAATTGAAGACACGGGGGGGGGGGGGGGGTTGGGGGGGGGGGGGGCAGCGGCGAAGCTAGCAAGAACACGAACATAGTGTACTGTATCTAATTTGATACAAGCGGAACAAATTATCGGGGGTGGGGGTAGAATGGATGGGGGAAGTATCTGCTCATAGTATGCAAATGCATGTACATGTTTCAAGGGAATATACATGTTTCACAAAAATATGAACAAAAGTATCTGCGGGAGAACTTAGTTTATGATATGAAATGTGTAGGGGACACGACGGGTTATTTGTCATACAGGCAATTGGAGCCGCGGGGGGGGGGGGGGGGGGGGGAGGGGGGAGGGGGGAGCGGCGAAGCTACTTTATTAGCAAGAACACATACATAGTGTATTGTATCTATTTTAATACAAGCGGAACAAATTATGGATCATATGAAATATGGGGGATAACTGAATAACTTTGCGTGGATACTAAATCATCATGAATTTGTTATACATTGGCCGGATGTATCGTTGGACGGGTTGTGGGGGCGGGATTGAGTCGCCCGAGTCTATTTTGTTTTACTATTTAAATGATGACTGTGGGATATTTAGTAAAGTTTTAAAGTGGTGTATGTCATCATCGTCTTTCTCTTACAAAAACCCGCGGATTTCCGCGGGTACAGCTAGTGTTTGAATACTAGTCTAACTGACGCACTTTCAATTTCAATAGCAGTTGCTATGTCAGATAAGCTCAACCATGATTAGGACAAGAAATGCATTGATAAGCTATTGTATGGAAACATGCAGTGCATGTTATTGCGCGCATGTTCTTTTGAAGTATGTCTTTTGTTCATCTCTGGTTAGTTGACCAGGGATTGATAGATGATGTCAATGTTTTATTTTAGAGATGGGCCATAGCAAACTGAAGAAAATAATTGCTAAAATGTTTTAAAATATGCAAAACATATGTAGGTCAAAGTATTAGCAAATAGTTGATGTATACACTAATACATAATAGTTGAAGGCAACTTGCATTTGGATTTCAAGAAACCTGGTTCAGATTCATACATCTGACGCATGGTGCCATCTTGTAAACGCATTGCTCACGGTGCAAAATAACAGACTCGCAAATGCTCTGCGTCACCGGCAATGGAGGACGTTAACTTACAAGGAAGGCACTATGTTATTTTACACACGGCGCACACTCTGCATTGTACATGATTATAGTTGCGAACATATCCGCATGCTGTCCAGCGTTTTTGTTTTTGCTGTTGTTTTAACGCCCTTAATTTTGACAACACAATGCAGCCCTTTATAAAAACATGTCAATAACATTTGAATAAGTATGAACATGATTGTGCAGTGCTTTAAAACAACATTACATTACTTAACAGTATAATGCGTAGTGATGTTACACTGCCGCTCCCCATTTTGATCTAGACTAGTTTGTAAGCACTACGTAACACCAAGGAACACCATGAACCTACTGTCATTGTAAAGCCCGGCGCAGACAGAGCCGACTCGACCCGATCCGACTGGTTTCAATCAGGCTAGAGTTGGGCCCGGTCGGTCGGATCAGATTTATCGTGTTGAATCGGCCCCAATTGACATCCGACTGTCTCTCGACTGGCAAAATGTGTGTCGCGAGGCACTGAAAACTGAGCCGATCCGAATGAAAACAAGTCGAATCGGGGTCGAGTCGGCTCTGTCTGCAGAGGGCATAACACCGAGCCATCGTGTGGCGTAAATTACCATGCGCAAAGCGTTCGCCAAAATGGCACCGCGCTTCTGTTAATTGTCAATTGTCATTGTCAATATCGACAAAACTTCTACGGATACTTAAACCTGTGTACAAAGTAAGTGCAGTGAGTTGGCAGATACCACTTCGCATGTTCGCTCCTTACTCGGTCAATATGACATTCATTTACCGTACGTGTAATTTTCACACATCACTAAGTGGACATATCGGATCACAAAAATACACATTTCTACCAACCAATCACCACTTTTTGCACATGTAAACAAAGTTACTAGATCCCTTTAATACATCTGTTGGAAAGGTTTATTTTTTGCCGATTGACGGTGGCCAGTTTTCCGTGCATGTGCAAGGTCAAAATTCATGTTGCTTCTGTCACGTCACTCGATGATTATCTCTACAAGTATGCTGTTGGTGTATGCGAAATAGTCATTTGAAAAATGTTCCAACATAGTTGATTACGATTTTTCTGCCAATTCACAAAGTGTGCATATACAATTGAAATATTGAATCAAAATGAGTATTAATGGAACTTGAGTAATACTGTTTACATTGCGTTAACTTAGTATCGCGATGATGATGAACTCTTCATTTGCTTGATATATCGCTCTGCATTGTCACGATAAATACAATCGATAGTATCATAATACTTTTGTTGTGGGTAATTTTCAATATTATTACCACTTATCATAATTACTTGTTCTTATTTACAGATTGTGCAGGTGAACATGATGTGCAGCAAGGAATTCCTCACCCCGAGGCCGAAGCTCAAGGCTTACGTCGACCGCGTCAGAGCCAAGCTCAACCCCACCTACGACGAAGACCTCCAGACTCTCGTGAAGATGACAGAATCTATGAAATAAGAACTATATGCCTTTTAAAGCCGTTGGGTCGTCGTATGTAATAGAGGGCGCATTACAATTACTTACACTTACTGGACAGTGCCCTGCATTTCTTCGTGACGCAGAATGATCTCACAGCGAGCGTAAGCATGTCGCAGTCCAGTAAGATAACTATTTGGAAAGCGCCCTCTTTGACTTGACGACACCATCACTTTAACCTAGTTCTCTTTATGACCACCGGCTATGAAATGTGTGTAAATATATTGATACAAATAGTATTACTAAAAGGGAGTTTCGATTGTCGCGTCAGCAAAGTGAACTGATCGAACCAGATTTGTGCGTTCTCGATTCTAGCAGTGAACGTGAGAGAGAACCTGACGCATGCGCAGATCGTCAAAATGACGTCCTGATGCTCCAGTCCACTATGTTGATTTCTTTTAAAATGTATACCTCCGACTTCTTTTTTTTATAGTCATAATATTTATATATTTGTAACATCTCTCCTCTTATTTTCGTCTCAACTTGGAATAATGTACTTATTTAGGCAAGTAAGAACACTTGTCAACGATAGGCAAACTATTTTAACTTTTTAGTACAGCCTTTTCTAGTCCATATTACTGCCTTTTCAACTTTCGAAAAACGCATTTAACTATGTTCATGGTCATAATTGTACACAGTATGCCTATATTTAAGTCACAACGGCCCGAATCCTCATCAGTAACACAACTTGAGCATGTTTATTCCAGACTTAAAAAGCAGAAAACACCTGTAACCGGTAAAACCACGTGGTATTCGTAACAATTTGGACTACGGTAGACTATTATTGACTTCATTAGCAATGCAAATCCATCTGCAAATGCATCGAGACAAAGGTTCCATTGACAAACCAGTCATATGATAGTATAGCCGGTTACAATCAAGTAAAATTGCATTCTGAATCATCTATGACATTATTATTTCTGGTTTATACCGGTTGTCATTTCGACCATTATTTGGTATGTCAAGATACACTTTGTTTTGATGTGCACTGAGCTGAGGGGTTTGAATTGATAATGAGGAGAAACAGTTATCATATCTCTGGAGCACCACATGACAATCATCAATGGACTAGCCAATACCACTGGTGTGACGCGGTTTACTTAACCAGGGGGTGTTTCACAAAGATCCTAAGTTGAACTTAGCACTAAGTTGCATGGACTAACAATTATGGAAAGCCGTTAGTTTCTTTGTCATTTTTTTGTACAAGTTCTTTTAAAAGACATAAAATGTTGGTTGAAATCATTAATATTTTCTATTATGAAGGATTTTTCATGTTCTTGATGTAAAAATTTATAAAAAAGTCTAAAATACTTGCATTTTTTTCTTTTGAATATATTTTATTCCAAGGCTACAAATGGCTTTCAATAATTGCTTTCAATAAAAGTCCAACTTGAGTTAAGTTCAACTTGGGATCTTTGTGAAATACCCCCCAGGACTGAAGTTGTGCCACTGATGATATTTTGGACCAACGTGTAACATCCGAAACATAATATTTGGAGAGTACGTACAATCATGACAATTGCTTGTAATAATTATGATTCAGTGTATTATACTGCACGGTCATGTTTCATTATACATGACTTTTGTCTTTTTATTTATTGCGGTGACGCTTTGAAATAAAATAACCCTCAAACGTGCACAAACAACTTGTAGATCTCTTGTAGTTTTTGAATTTGCGAAGAATTTGTATTTAACCAACACACACACGCACACACACACACACACACACACACACACACACACACACACACACGCACACGCACACGCACACGCACACGCACACGCACACACACACACACACGCACACACACACACACACACACACACACACACACGCACACACACACGCACACACACACGCAACCACACACACACACACACACACCACACGCAAACACTTACCCACACACATACAATACCAACAAACAACCAAACAAACAGACAACAAACACGATTACATGCGCACATACGCTTACACACACACACACATACAACACAAACAAACAATCAATCCAAACAATTAAACATACAACAAAACACGAATACACGCACTGCAAACACACACGAGACACACACAGGCACACACTTACACACACAATACAAACAAACAACCAAAACAAACAGACAACAAACACGAATACATGCGCAACACACACTTACACACACACAACACAAACAAACAAACAACCAAACAAAAGACAACAAACACGAATACACGTGCACACACACGTATAATCACACAACAAACACATGCATGAATATATACTTCGTATGCGTAGTGTGGTCCGAATGATTGGGACACACACATTATTGGCGGCCGGGGGGGGGGGGGGGGGGGGGGAGGGGGGGGGGGACACACCTTATTATAACTTTTGCACTCTTTCCTTTTTTTACAGAATTTCCCTATGACAAATTATTAGGGGGCACGTGCCAATTATGTATTCTATAATCTGTAAGAACGTACTTGTATCTCAAATGTGTTATAAGAAATGCAACTAGTCTTACAAAACAGTCAACGCAACATTTTCTGAAACCTATTGTTCATCAGTAAGAGTTTCTTTTTTCCCCCATATCAGCCGACCCTCCATCCGCGAAAATAATAGGTGTTCACATTAAACGATTTCCCCTTATTCATATTGATGAGCAGTGGCGTATCGGGGTTCGGACAGATTGGGGGGGGGGGGGGGGGGTACGCAAAATGATTGGGGGCACACTCATGTATTTCTTTCTTTTTTTTCTTAAACAAAATGTGCCCGTATGTTTCCTACTGTTTTTTTTCCATCAAATTAGCGGGGGGGGGGGGGGGGGGGAGGGGGGGGGGGGGGGGAGGGGGGGCACGTGCCCCCCCCCCCTGTGCCCCCTACCCCTTGTCGCTACGCCACTGTTGATGAGTACCATAGTAGTGGCGAAGTTTTCTTAGCATTACGTGTATACATGTAAAGACCAACATTTAAGAGCTAGTCTATACAAATGAATTTATGGAAGTGGATTTTGAAAGGGGTATATTTGGATGCGCACCGGAGCAACATGCAGCGGGAAGACCCCGCCAGACTCGAATATTTGGTTATGTTAGATACCCCCTCCCCCTCCCTTGATTTTCAAGTGTTCGGACAGTGGCGTAGCTAAGTGGTGTTGGGGAGGCACGTGGAGGGGTGTGGGGGGGGGGGGGGGGGAGGTGGCAGGTGCCCCAAATAATTTAACTAAAACAATAGAAAACGTATTTTGTTTGAAAAAATAAAGAAATACATAAATAAGGCTTGTCTTCCAATAAATTGCGTGCCCCCCCCCCAAAAAAAAAAAAAGAAAAAAAATAAATAAATAAAACAAAATAAAGATAAAATAAAACAAATACAACAAATAAATAAAAAATAAAAATTCATAAATAAAAAATAAATAAATAAATAAACAAATCAGTCTACGCTACGCCACCAGCATGTTCAGATATTGACTCTCTCTTCGATGCACCGAACCCCTCTGTGGCTGCCATTCACATAAGTGTGTACGCAGTTGAAATGATCTCTGGGATGGTTGTCTTCAAAAATCAAGGCAAAAAATTAACAATAACAAAGAAAACAAATCGACAATCGTACATTAATGACGCTATAGTTTCAACATTCGATTAGCATATAAGGTAAAAACAACCATGCAAAAAGGAACCACTAAACATGCTAAAGATCGAGTTGCAGGCGAGTTTGGTAATATTTAGACAAAGTTACTTTATCCCTTAAGTACACCTCCAAAATCCACAATGCTGCTTAATCATGGTTATACCGTATTATAAAGTATGCGCTGTTGGACTCCCAAAAGGTTGAATAAATATTGGACACATATAGCTAAACGCAATGGAGTATTATCTAAGAGGATTTTTTTTTTTACCAGGATGATAATATAGGGCTAGTTGCGTATACGAACTGAAATATATTGATAATAACTTATCGAAGCTTGTGTCAGAGCGCGTATGCAGCATACTGGCGTAGAGCTAACTGGGATAATATTGAACCGAAATATATATCAAGTATATATTCTGTATAAATCAGTATAATATATTTGATCGGCATAATCATAATACTGATACTAGCTCCAAACATATACGTTTTAGTTGTTATAATTACATATCGACAAGGTGCTTATTCATCCACGGCATCACCATGGTGGTCAAACTGTTCGTCGATCTCCGCTCCCAGCCCGCCCGGTCGATCGCCACCTTCATCAAGACGACCTCCATCGACCACGAGATCGTTCATGTGGACCTTGTCAAGAGTAAGTCACCGTCGCTATGATTCTTCCCCCTCCTCCGCAAGCGTATGCAACACGGGATTTTTAATAGGGTTTACTTAGTAGGTAATCAAAATAAGTGTTTATTAGTGTCGTAGCGATGACCGTTCAGATGAATGAAGATTGTGTTTGGCTATGTTTCTCTATGTACTCTGCATTTATTATTACAGTTACAATGTACATTTTATGCGAAAATCATAGTTATCCATGAGCACAGATTAAGGAAAAAATGACCCCTTTTAAAAGATTTACAAGAACTTGCGCATGCCTGAAGCAGCACATGAGGTTGAATGCATTGATTGCGATTGTAAAAGAGTGCAATTTGACATTTCTCAATACTCAATAACAAAATAATAATATTCCTTTTGCGAGTTTAGAACAATATGAACATTTTTTATCTTTAATTTGTGCTACTCAACTATACCTCTTATTTTACATATTATTTTACTAACTACCATATAACTATTTTGGGGAAAAGAACAAATCTTGGAACAATTCTTGGTTATGAAATTATGAGGAGCTGTTTATTTAGGAGGATTACTTTTTAGTTAGGTTTAAATCGCGTCTTTGCCATCCTCCGCAACATAATATATTATTAAAGGGGTAGTTCAGTTTTGGTAAAGAGGGCGCTGCACAAAATAACTTATTTGTGAGGTAATGAAAAACTGAGTGTAAAATTTGAAAGAGCATACAATTTTAATGGCAGAATAAACTTTATTTGATCAAAATCGGTTCAGAAACGGCTGAAATATCAATGAATATATCCGATCGTAATAAATCTGGGGCCCAGATTTATTAGATGATTTTTTTTTTTTTTTTATTGTCAAAAGATTTTTTTAAATAGTTGATGATCTCTCTATCTAATCATTATTTCAACAAAACATCACATGCATAATTTTGTATGAAAAATTGTTGAAACCAATGCTTTTTTATAGAGCGCCCTTTTGTGTTTTAATGGCCCTTTTTGCATGATAACAGGCTTTTTAATTACTTATAGTCGTTTGTAATTTTCTAAACCTTTCGAGCATGGTGGAGTTATAACTATTAGTTTGTAGTTTTATTGTGCAGGTTCATGGTTACTAAAGATCAGCCTTACCAAAACTGTACTACCCCTTTAAGCTTCTATATGATACAAGAATAAAGAGCTGTGGCCACCACAAGTGACACCCTGCAGAGAAAACCCATTTTACGGAAACTGTTTGACTGAATTTGGTCTTCTATTCTGTTAAAATTCAGATATATTTTGTTTTATCCTCCAAACCCTGCTTTTAGGCGAACATACGGACCCAAAATATGCCGCGTCTATGTCACTAGGCACCGTACCGGGCATGGAAGAGAATGGCTTCTGCTTGTCCGAAAGGTAAGTCACATTATTATATTATATGACTTAGTAAAATACGAGTCATTGATTGGCTCAACAATATAGTCACTTGATTGCGATGATATTTTGTTTTATAAAATGGGTAGAAGAATCCCTGCATTCTAATTGGTCAATTAGCGTGTAAAAGATTTTTACTGATGCATTTCACTTATGCATTTTACTGATGCATGGCTCACTTTAGTTTGATTTTCACATTTTGTTGCGCTCATTTTATAAAACAAATGCTGCACAGGCATATTTCGTGGATCGGTAAGAATTGTTTGCACTCTTTTAACTTTGGAAATGGATTTAGCCGGATTTAGCCAGATGATATAACAGTTGTTAACTTTTTAGTAGGGAAAATCATGTAATGTTCCCTCGGGATTTAAAATGCTATTTCGTGAAGTAAATAAGTCCCTCGACTTCGTCTCGGGACTTATAATCTTCCCTCAATAGCATTTAAAATCCCTCGGATGGAGCATTCCGTGATATTCCCTCCACCACCAGTTAATAACTGTATAATATTACACGAATATTCTCGTGCGTTTGAGCGCGTATAATATTCGCGTAACTTTTGTGAACGCGAAATGAGTTGAGTGCGCGCGGTAAGCATGGAAAGGGTGACCGTTTCCGGGGCCACGCCCTTAAAACAAACTGAGGGTGCTACAGCGCTTTTAGCACCCCTGGCTCCCAGATAGGGGCCTCACACAGAGCCGTTTGCATTTTCGTCTTCATCGATGACACAATAGTTGAACAATAAATAACTGGCATTTCTTATCAGCTAGTTGAGGACCCCACGAGAGAATCCTTATAAAGATATATATTACATAATAATTCCTTACTGCTAACGATGACCTGCATATATTTCGTATACAGTATCCCCACATTATGATATTGCGTAGTTATTATTATCAGCGTTTAACCCTAAAAAGACTGGGCTGTTTCGAACCTTTATGAGGCCCCTGATGAGATATTAGCTGTTATAAATGATTACCAAGAGGTATTTCAAATACTGATTCATTTTCCTTAAATTACCATGCATTTTACACACAAATGAATAGAAAATTGCACTTTTTTTGCATTTGTATTGCGATCTTAAAATGACACGTGGCACCAGGAGCATTCACGATGCCCACAAATTTGGTATCAAAATATGCGTGAGACTGTAAAGAAATGAGTCTATATAAAGCGACGCTGTGTGAGAGTTTCGCGTTTTGGAGTTATCGCGAAAATCAAGGAGGGGCCTTAAAGCCCCCCCCCCCCCCCCCGCCACCCTCAAGTCTTTTTAGGGTTGAAATAGTGGTGCACCCCATTATCTAGTTGCAGAATCGCACCTTGAAGAGTTCTGCTGTTGTTACAACACGGTATGAACCCCTTCAGTGTGCATACAATAATGTTCTCAAGTGTGTACTTTTGCTGTACTGAGTTGCATGGAATTAGGCCTATTCATTTAAATCATAATGTTTGATAACATAATTATACTTATTATGCATTCTCAAAAAATGTTGTTGTTTGATTTTTAATGTAATCGTTATCGAAAATGCTTGTATCGGATGCACACGATGGTAGGAATTAAGGAATAACACAATTTAACCAAAAACTTACTCCTTTTAGTGGTTACTCTCACCCGACGAAACGATATGATTATCATGAGTTGAACGTAAACTGTTTATTAACTTAGTTAGTTGCGTAGCTCTACGTTTTTGGTTGACCATAAAAATAACTAAAACATAAGGTGAAAATTGTAACAATGTAATTTTATGTAAACAATGTAAACATTGTAACTTAAACAACAGTTTAAGAAATTATGATAAAAATACGTAAGCTGTGCCCCAAAAGGTTCGCTGCCCCCCCCCCCCCCCCCCCCCTCCCCATAGTCCTCCAATACAGTCCGACCACTGTACGCAGCCCCTGAACTTAGTGATTAAATTTATCCTTAAATCCCGATCTTTCACATGATCACAGTGTGGCAATCTTCCGGTATCTGGCCACGAACTATGCCAGCAAGGTGCCCGAGTACTGGTACCCGGCCGAACCAGGATCAGAGCCAAGGTGGACGAGTACATGTCATATCATCCCACGGGACTCCGCGGCAAATGTACCGATCTCATCATCGGAGAAGTAAGTTGATTACTCTCTTAATTCCTAAGATTGAAAACTCAATCTATTAGATTGAATTTTCAATCTGCCACAGATTGCTGTCAGGGACGAATCTAACCAGATTGAAAGTCAATCTATCATTAGATTGAAAATTTTCAATCTTCAATAGATTGAGATTTGAATCTATTAGATTGAGAATTTCAATCTATTGCCAATCTAAAATTAGATTGAAATCTTCCAATCTTTGGCAAAGATTGAGCTATTCAATCTAATAGATTGAAATCTAGATTGAATTATTAGATTGAAAATTAATTCTCAATCTTTTGTTGGATTGAGTTCTCCCACAAGCAGGGATGTATATTCAAACACTATGGCCCGAATTCACGAAGGTTTAAATCCTCATTTACATAAGCCATGGTCTAATATTAGCATAATTCATCGCTGATTTAAACCATGGGTTAAATTTAAACCTCCTTCGTGAATTTGGGCCTATAACACATACAGAAACACATACATACATATGGACATGTGATAAAATAGATGTGACACTAAATATCAAGCTAAAAATCATAATTTTGTATATTTTATTTCAATGTTGAACTTGCAGGTCTTGCAACAGTCAGGAAGTGGTACAATATACATTTCTTAAGAATTACAATTAAATCAGTTAAATTACCACACAAAAAATGGAATCTGTTCTTTCTTCCCATTGATAAAGAAAAATCATAATTACCATTACCAATAAGAAATATACCATCATCATTAATAATATTCACTTTCCAATAATAGTACACACAAACAGTACTTTTGAATATTACATAAAAGGGAAAACATTATCAGCAATATAAATGAAAATTCAGTGGAAATTCCATGGGAATTCATAATTTTGTAAAGCAAAAACTAGGTGTCTTTAATTGATTTCTAGTTTCTTCTCCAGAAAACGAAAAAAAAAAATCCTCTTTGTAGTACTAAATTATAGGTTTTGACACTTTTATAATGCATATTTTGAACATCGTTGCATATTTTGAACATCGTTGCAACGTTTTAACAGATATAATGTCTGTATTTGGCACCTATAGTATACTGTTGTTAAATGGCGGTGGAGGGTATAGCACGGAATATTACATCCCGAGGGATTTTAAATGCTATTGAGGGAAGAGTAAATAAGTCCCAAGACGAGACGAAGTCAAAGGAACTTATTTTCTTCACGAAATAGCATTTGAAATCCCGAGGGTAGAAATATTCGGTGATTTTTCCCCAACAACAAATTTAACAACTGTTTTATTATCTGACTTGACTTGCAGGGGTGTAATATACCCATGTGCTATCCAAAAATAGAACACGGCAGCGGCATGTACTGTCTGTATTTACTAAGTCAGGTGATAATATATATAGCTGTATTGATTTAACCCTATTGTTAACTGGGGGGAGAGGGGGGGGGGGGTCAATTTGACCCCCCCTCGACTTTTTGCGCGATAATTCCGCAACGCGCGCAGATATTGCCGCGTGACTTCATGAGTTATTTCATTAAAGTCTTGCGCAACTTTTGAGACCAAATCTGCGACGACCGGGTATACCGTTCTAAAGTCACGTGACCTTTTGTAAGTGAGCGTCGGCCCAAAAATCGCTAAATTTTGTGATTTGTGTACAAATCCTATGGAAATTGATTTTTTTCCTAGAAAAGACAAAATCATTATTTTTCATTCTAATCACTGCAATTATGTAATTTTGGGCTAAAAATGGTTGGATAATGGTAAATAATTATTTCCATTGGAAAAAACAATAAAAAACATAAGTCGAAAAAACAAAGAAATACATAAGATATTCCCAAAACAAAGAAACACATTAAAAAAAATTGTTTTTTTTGAAAACCTGTTAATTAAGTCATAGAGAATATTCATGTACAAAATCAGCATATTCTGAGCAATATTTAGTGATTTACAGACAAAAAGAGGATTTTTGCATAAAATTAGCGTTTTTCGTTAATTAATATGCGTATAATTTGCATATTTAACATTGGATCGATTAAACGAAAACATGAACGCGTCGCTAACACTTCAATGTACCTCCATGCAAAATTTCGCGTGAATCGGACGAGCGGTCTCCGAGATGTTAGGGGGTGGGGGGGGGGGGGGGGTCAAATTGACCCCCCCCCCCCCCCCCCCCCAGTAAAAACCTGGTCTCAAATAGCCCAGTTAAGATAGGGTTAATTACTGACACTCTTTGAGCATGGAATGCAGTCTAAAATTGATTGAGATAATCAGAATAAATATAATAGATGTTATCATATTACAACAGTACAAAATTCCATTGAGTTGCACATAAAATTTAATATCGTTTTTTCTATTCTCTATAATTATGTTTGGACTTGCTTTATTGCACTTGCAATAATAAAATATATACATATTCAAATATCAATCTTTACACTGTTCCTGGATGGCACTTTATCCGTACAACACTGATTGTCAAAAGATTAGTTTTTGTTAGTAAATTAGTTAGTAAATGACGCAAACGGCTTCAAAAAGTAAAGCTCATTCTTCAGTTTCCAATGAGCTCTGTTTATTTCTCCCGAGTCCGTGCCTCTCTCCTCGAAGTACACACGGACTCAGTGCTCAGTGTTGTGAAGTGCGCAAAAGCTTACCCAGTTAAAAAATAGTCAACTGCGGTGAAGCATCCATGCGCTTGATGATCTTAAATTTATATGGATTATATTAGCATATTTTCGCTGTACTACCATTTTTCAGTTTCCAATTAGTTCTGTTTCTTCCTCTGAGTGTGAGGCCACCCCTCTTACCTAGTAGTACCATATTGTGGATGCATTTTGCCCAGTGTGAAATACACACAGACTCAATGTTGTGAAGTGCGCAAAAACTAGCCTAGTCCGAAATAGGGAACTGCAGTGCAGCATCCCCACGCATGATGATCTTAAATTTGCCACTAAGAAGATTGATAATGGTAATACATCTTGTCGTATTTTCTCTGGGCTACCATCTTTCAGTTTCCGATGAGTTCTGTTTCTTCCTCTGAGTCCGAGGCTGCTCCTCTCACCTCGGAGTACCAGCGATTGGTCAACAGTCTCATCTGTAAAAAAAAACCATGAAAACATAAAATCAAGATTATAAAAGACCCCATGAAGATATTTTGGTACTAAAATGTTTGCTTCACACACATCAAAGTGCTCAATACGATTTGTCAACTGTCTCATCTGCACTCTCCCGGCACTGATTTCGTTTATAACAACAAAACATTGACAAAATCAAAGTTAATAAGGTTAATAAGGTCAATGAAGACGTTGTGTGGAGATTTACTTCACATACACCACAAAGTCAATTTACGATTGCTAAATTGTCTAATCTGCACTCTCCCTGCACTGATTACCTGTAGAACAAGAAAAACCATAAAAATCAAAAATACAAATAATATACATAATTACCCTTAAAATGTCAGTCATGTTTCCCATATTTATGCGACAGTGGTGTAACTTTAAAGTAAGGAAAGTCCCCATACCGTACCCCACCCCCCCCCCCCCCCCCACCACCCCATCTACAAACAAATTTAAGTTTGATTATTTTCCCCTTACCTTATTTGTGAGTCGTCTGGTGAAGAATAGTGTGAGGTATTTAGTGTCCCACCTAACCAAGCCCTTCAGCCCTGGCCTCACATAGTTGACTTCATACTCCCCCTCTGTCAGTTCAGACAGATGCTCCGTATTTAGGGCACTTCCCTGTAATAAACAAAACAAAAATAGATTTACATAGATGACCTGACACTTATTCTCCATCAGTTGAGACAAGTTGCTCAGTATTAAGGGCACTAACTAGAGATGGATACAAACAAATCAATCTAATTTGGATCCAACTGAGATTGAATTTCAGGTACTTTGTGTCCCACCTAAACATAGACAATTACAAATTATCTGGTGGTGAAAGTCGTTTCCATTGCTTCATGCACATAACATTCCGGTGGATAGAACAACGTACATCGCCTGACAAGGAATGGACAAGAAACGCATACCAACGGAGACAAATGAATTGGAAATGTTGCTCTCCGTCAGGCATCCGTTTACGCTATCCAGTGATATGTGACCGGGCCTTAAAGAGGACCCACTCATTATTCAACGATTTTGATCAGTATGTTCTACTGACGACGATCAGATCATAGTGATCAAGACAATGAGCAAAGTCCACCTTCAAAAAGATAATCATTCATTATTGATCTATTATCACCAATTATTATTTTGTATTACTATCTATCCAGCTAATCAGTTTGCACATGATAAAGGGTTTACTGGTACCAATCAAATCTAACACCTTTTTTTTACAGAACAAAACTATTTCTTAGAAAAGTAAAAGTAATTGCAACTTACCATTTCCTGTCTTGCTCATTGTCACCTCCTTCTTAGGCTTACCCGTCTCAGCACCTACACTGGAGACAAAAGGCAGAATAATAAATAATAATAATAATAAAATAATACTGCCAGATTCGATAGCTCGCGGCTTCATTGACTGACATTATTACACTTGCCTTTATATTGGACAAGCAGTTTTCAGCAGTTTTTTAACATTTAATAAAATAATACAACCAAACCAAAATCAAATCAAGTACAGAGAATTATGAATTTATCCTTACAAGTGGTTGAGAACCAAGCCCATGTAGCAGATCTAAAAAGTTAGTCAAAAAGTTAAGGTCTTTCCCATGTAGCACGATTCCACAAAACTGGTTGAACGTTTTTATTGCAATGAAAGCTACAGAAGGAGGAAGCTCAAACATTTATCTTCCTTCTCAATTCTATGAATGTCAAGTACCTGGCTGGAAGGCAGGAAGTATCATAGCTTATGATCTCTGGGAGGGCACCCCGCTGGCTTCAGACCCACAGGCTCCTGATCATCAGAGCCACAATGACTATTTATGTCACTCTTCTTTTCACTCGTTACACAAATGTATACAATTAATGTTTCACATCAAATCACTGAAATACAGAAAAGGTACCTGGACAATGATCTGTTTTTCAAAGTTCATCAATGATTTTCCAGTAAAAAACAATCGTTTGTAAATTAATCCTCATAAAATTACAGACTTTTATTTCCTTATTCTTTTCCAGAAACCTAAACATTATTTGTTTTAAAATATGAATGTAATAATATATTATAATTACCTTTAATAGTGGTAATGTTGAGCCACTAAGACCAACCAAAGTGAACAGTTTCATGACTAGTGTTGTCGTCACCAGAACGTGCCTTGTATCATTGGCATTTTGCTAAACTCTAAGTGCATACTTAGAGCGTACGCAATAGCTCCTCGCAAACCTGTCAACAGAAAAATATAGAAATCATTAATTAGTTTTTCTAATGATACAATTATTTACTGAGGACTGTTTAACACTGAAATGTACTTACATAAAGATATCAATCAAAATGATATTGTACTTTTGACTTTTACTTTAATTCCACCATGTCATTTCCTTACTCATTTGAAAATATTTTGGGCCTTTCATTGTTAAATAATTGAAAATCAGATTGAATCTCTTAATTCTCTTTGTAAACAATTGGAAGGAACAATTATACATTTGCTATCCATCTAGAACTAGAAGGTGAGTGTGAGTGTCAGACATTATACTTTGTTCAGGCTAATGCAAAATTGTATAAATTAAAAGGAAGAAGAGGATTTGTACAATTACAAAATTAATGTGAATGGTAAGGCATACAATTACAAATGCACATGTGGTACCTGGGTGACTAAGTTTGGCCGATGCTGATGGGGCGACTTTTCAAAAAGTGTCCAAATTAACTTTCATTCATATTATTATTAATCATTAAATCAACTCTTCAGTCATGCACACACACACTGACACAGACATTGTCACCGACTACAACAGCAACTCATTCATATTAATTATCAGATCTAAATAGTATAAAATCAACTCTTCAGTCACACACACTGACATAACTCTATAGAACGTTAGCACGGATGCCAATCGTATCCGATTTCGGATACGCCGTATCAGATTTGTGCCGATATTTTATAACAAATTGGCAAGCATTACTTCCATTAAAAGTTCGGACTAATGTATATTTACATATGTATAAAATACTCACCTTCAAACATCTGAAGGGTACCGTCACCGCTAGCCAGTCCAGTCGGGAATTCCCACTCTAACACGGCTTTGCGATCCGTCGTCGCCATATCTGTCGATGTCGCGCGCGTCGAATCGAAATCTTCGAAATCGAGTCGATTCGATCGATCTGCGAATTCTAAGTCACGTGATAATGTTCTGAAGTTTGATTGGTTTACGTTTTCAATAGATTGAAACTTTGTTCAATCTATTACAGATTGAGAAAACCCGTCGACCTAAAAGTCGTTTTTCTATCGTTTTTCGATCTATCCTCAATCTATTAGATTGAAAAATATTTCAATCGCTTGATAGATCGACATTTTCAATCTTCGGAATTAAGAGAGTACCTAAACAAATAATGTCAAATCGAAATAATATTTAAAATAATAATAATAAAAGTTCGATTTATATAGCGCCTAGTATGTTACAGTAAATGCTTTATTACCCCGGTATAGGATTCAATGCAAACTAGCACACATTGTGCAAACCATCTCCACTCACTAGGGAGCATTCCGTCCAAGCTGCTCACGGCATTGCGAAGATCATTCACATAAAAGCTAAATCCAAATTGTTCTCAGCGTTTCCACTATAAAATAATAGCGCTCGTTAAAGCGTCAAAGTACTCCAAGTTTACGGACGAAGATCAATAAGTGTTTTGGAAATTGTGTTATTATTCGGGCAAAAGTTAAAGTCCTTCCCGTGCCAATTTTGGCACATAATAAGGCGGCGCCTATCTCCGATTCATTAGCCCTAGGCCACACGTCAATGTACAGTTGCTGAACCTACAGATGTGGGCTAGCCCTCTGGGAACTCGTGTGATTAACAAGTTAACTTTCCCTTCTCGATTCTGTATAAATGCCGAGCATCTCGCTAGAAAGCATGGGTACCATTTTTAAAGTCGTTGGTATTGGTACCGGTATGACCCGGTCTGGCTTCTATCCCGGGACCTCCCGTGCATGAGACGGACACTCGAATCGCTAAGCCACCATGCTCGGGCAAAATACACTAGAAATTCGGGAAAAATCACAGAAGGTAGATCATTTTCTGGCAGCAAGTGGTGAGAACCCTTTTTTCTATTTTGGCTTGTCCGGTGAAAAGCTGGAAAGATGTTATTCGGGCCTCATACCTCAGCCCCCACCGCTGGCAAAAATATGCCCAAGTACACTGTTAAAACGCTGTGTAAACAAATTCAACAACTTGTTGAAATTTTTCAACAACCGCTGTTTAACATATGAACCATCCAACTGAAAACATTCAACAACCCCAGTTGTTTAAAGTTTTCACAACTGTTGTTTTAATTTTTTCAACAACATTTGTTTAGAATAATTTACAACAACCCTGTTGTTGAAATAGCAAATACAAAAAAGACGTAAAGCGGCAAGGTCGGAAGCAAACCGGGCATCTTTGGGTTATAAGTCTCACTCTCTACCGACTGCGCTATCTCGGCTCGCTTGGTTTGCGGGCGGTGATTTTGCGGTCGAAACTATCACATGATTTAACACGTTTCAACAGCGCTTGAACAATGGCTGCTTTACGCAACCCTTATTTGTACAACTTATCATGCTACACCTAAAGTTGTATAAAAAGATTCAACAACCATTTTTACACAGCGTTCTTTTTTACACAGCGTTTTAACAGTGTATAGCCCATATTTTCTTTTTCTTTGTATGTCAATGTCTTTTCTATTATATATTTTGCTGTCTTTTTTATTTATATATTATGAAAGGTTATGGCACTGATGGGTGGCGGGCCAAAACCAACCGAGGAGAAGCAGGCAGAACTGAACAAGGGCGTTGACGACGCGCTGGACAAATTCGAGAAACTGTTCTTGTCCGAGGGGGAGTTCATCGCGGGGAAGGGATGTACATTTGCCGATTTGCTCGCTGTTGATGAGGTACAGTAGTACAGTACAGAATACGCGTTAAATGGATAGTTGAGTATTGCTAAAGAGAGTACAGTTTTGGTCAAACTGAATT
>JBAMJV010011162.1:45000-87977 GCA_037951105.1 Echinarachnius parma
TGTATCAACCATTTGCCAGTCTTTGTCAACAAAGTTACTAGATTCCTTGAAACTCCAATCCAAATGATGTGTCGCTTAATATACAAGTCCGGCTTGGATTACAAAAGGTTAATCATTTGGACTAAGAAGTAAGAAGTTAGTAAATGATTTTGATTTACATTTAAATTACAAATTTTCTTGAATATTATTTTATATTTAAACCCAAAAGTATTGCTACTATAAATTCAAGTCCGGCTTGAATTTAAAAATAAATCGTGGAATTCGAAAAGGTAAAGTCTACTCGCCAATGGTCATCATTAAACAGGGTTCTCTTTTTAAAAAAATGAAATGTTATTATAATTATAATGATTCATGTGAATGCTAGGTATCGTATACTATCATGACTATACGATATTAAATGTCTCGTTTCTATTCTCAAATTTATCCATGTTTTTAGGCGAGCATAAGACCCCTAAATATGCGGCGTCAATGCCATTTGGGACCGTACCCGCCATGTCGGAAGATGGATTCTGCTTGTCGGAATGGTAAGTTATGCATTTTATAATTTATACATGCATGTATTGCAAATGACATTTGAAGTTCAGTTAGTAACCTAACGCAAATGAGCATAAAATGTTGAATAGTTAAACATAAAGTTGACAAAATTCAAAATTATGTGTAGTGACCGTGTCCTAGCTATAGGGCAGGCCTCCCTCAAAAAACGGTGGAGGTGCTGCAAGAATGTTAGCACCCAAGGGCCCCGTTGCAGAAAGAGATACAATCGATTGTAAGTTGCAATTAATCGTAAGTCAGATCACGTGTTCTAGATGCGCAAATCTGATTGGTTAAAACGCGTAAATTTGCTGACTTACGATCAATCGTAACTTACAATCGATTGTATCTCTTTCTGCAACGGGGCCCTGGCATATTATGCCAGGGGCCTGACACATACCACCGTACACATGTAGAGCCTATTTGATTTGCTGTATGTCCATTGCAAAAAAAAAAGGTGAAAACAAACATCTGGTATTTCTAATCCACATGGCAAACAGATCCTTAAAGGGTACCACCAGGCAGAGATTTAGCTCTCTTACATCAAAGACATATCTTAAATGAACATACAAAACAAGTCTGTGATCCTGAAAGTATTTCTACATCGCCAGATAATCATTTTTAATATCACCATTATGATTGGTATTCAATTATAGTACCAAAACAACTAAGGATTAGTTTTATCATGCCCGGCGGTACCCTTTAATATAGCATCCTTATAGATGTAGATTACGTAATAGTCACAAATGCTAACAGTGACTTGCATGTATTTCGTATACAGTATATCCCAACAGAATGACAGATGATGTACTATATTCTTATCATCAACGCTCAAAATAATAGTGCACTAATATAACCCCATGTCGGGGTGCAGACGTGCACCCCCAAGAGTGCAAATCTGCACCCCCTGACTTTTGGTTGCAGAATTTCACCCTAAACATGCTAAAGGCCGGGTGATGCTGTTGTACCAATGGTGCAAATTTGAACCTATTTCTCAAACGTGTACGTTTGCGTTGATGTCAATATTGTGAAATTGCTCAATCGAGTGGGATATACACTTATTATTTATAAAATTGGAACGACCTGTAATATTTATTACATAATACGCACGCTTACAACATATTTAATTTAATAAAACAAACGCTTGATATTATTGTCATTTCTGATGTAATAGGATTTGATTTTGAAACTTCTTTTAGGATTATGTGTCTGTACAATTTAGAATGTGCAATATTTCAAACCAGGATTTCAAAATACAAAGACTTACATACAAAAAAGGGATATCATGCATTTCTATATAGACAAATTAAAAACCGTTCTAGTTCATGTTCTAAAATGCTTGCCGTTGTTTTGCATATCGTCGATTGAGAACAAGAAGTCACTTTTAGTACTTCGGAGAGTGAAGATCGCATTTAAAGGACCTATAGCGTCTAGATGGCCTAATTTTCACAATTCGGCTCTCTATATGTAATTTTTCCTGAAGATAAATAATTTGGCAGTCATTTCTCATGAAATCAATCAATTTTGGGGTAATTAGTAAATATCTAATTGTCCTGGGAACGCCCCTTTTAAATCGCCAAAATGTGACGTCATCTAAAGTACGGACTAATGAACTAAATTCTGTAGATGACGCGTCACGACGTAAGCCAATGAATTGTCAATCACATGTCAATCACTCTGCCGATTCTGGACCCTAAATGTGGGTGGGGCGTAAACTGGCTGCTAAATGAGATTTGGCATTATAAAATTAGTCTTAAATCACTACTGTGTTTATTTTCATGGATTTTTTTCGGCAGACCTATTTTACAAGTCATTAACTATGGAATAAGTGCCAAAGGACGTTGTATTCTTTAGGTCCTTTAAAGAAGCACTGTTAAACAATATATTTAGTTTCGGTATGTTTTTGCTCAACATTTCAAACATTATTTATTATCATTATTATTTTTTTTAAAAGCTTGAATCAATTTATTTTATTTTATTTAACTAAAATATAATACGTTTATTCAATACAAAATTATCGATCTTTCACAGTGTGGCAATCTTCCGGTATCTGGCCACCACATATGCCAGCAAGGTGCCCGAGTACTGGTACCCGGCCGAACCCAGGGTCAGAGCCAAGGTGGACGAATACATTTCATATCATCACACGGGACTCCGCGGCAAATGTATGGCTCTCATTAGTGCCGAAGTGAGTAGACCAGTCTTTATTTCAAAGAGATTCTCAAGATTAAACAAATCGTAAACTGCAAATTAATAAAGTTGCATAATAGGTGTGTAAGGTTGTGTATATGTGTGATGCAAATAGTACACACATTTACACAACTTAACACATCTAATTTGCGGTGATTTGTTGTTCTAAACATAGACACTAATTAAGTGGCCGAGTATTGGTACCCGGTCGATCCCAATGTCAGAGCCAAGGTGGATTAATATAAATCATATCATCACTTTATTATGGTGAAAGGAGTCAATCAGTCTTTATTTAAAAGATATTTTAAAGACTATGAATATCGTTTGACGCCATACTCATAGACAAAACGTATTATTGAGGTGTCCGACCGAGAACTGAGTCAGACCGAACCAGGTTCCCGAGTGCATAATTAACTGCATACCGGTCGAACCTAGAGTCAGAGCTAGCTATAACCAAGGCGTGTGTAAAGTGAAGGCGTCAATGAAGACAATGAAGCAGAAGTGGAGATGGGCGTTGGAGATGCGCTTCATGATTAATGTTTAAATCTCAGAGATTCAACAAATTATGAAGCGTATTATGTATTAAAAACAAAATTAACCCAATAACCCATAACTATTATTGGTTTGGCTTTCATTGTTGGTATGTAGCCTAGAACGATGAAGCGATGTCTAAAACTATGATACAATTTTGTTTTAATGAGTAAGAGGAACATACTAAAACGGCTTGGACGTTGGATATTATACTGTTTAAATTAAATTAATAGAAATTAAATGAATATCACTCAACTTACTCAATGTGATTACTTGTTAAATGTAATAATTGCAACGATGATTATCTGAATAATGCTTTCGATAATCTTCTTGATTTACTTATAAAAAGTTCCTTTATAGTTATGGGTGGCTGTCTAAAACCTACGAAATAGAAACAGGACGAGTTGGCGTGTTGGAGACGCGCTGGATACGTTCCACAAGGTACAGGCCTAAAAACTTGCAGAGTAAATGACACCAAATATTAAATATCGTCATCTTGAAAGTAAAACCGTGCTTTATAATTTGTCTGTTTTGGTTTGTTTTTGTTTTTAATAATAAAAGGTTCTTACAGTGATGGGCGGCGGTACAAAACCGACCGGCCAGAAACAAGCAGAACTAAACAAGGGTGTTGGAGACGCGTACGAGAAATTCGAAAAGCTCTTCCTGTCTGAGGGTGATTGGATTGCAGGAAAGTGTTGTACATTCGCAGATCTGCTCGCCGTCAATGAGGTACACGTTATTTACTTAAAGGGAACGTACGTTCTTAGTTGAGAGGGCGCTTCAGGAATTGTTTGTTTCTTTGAGGTAATGATAGATTATATATTCGAAGATCAGTTTTGGTATAGAGGGCGCTGCACGAAATGATTTTGTTGTTAGATAATGCAAAATTGAGTGTAAAATTTGAAAGAGCATGCAATTGTAACGACAGAGTAACCTTTATTTGATCAAAATCGGTTCAGAGACAGCTGAAATATCCATAATGTATCCATTTGTAATTATTGTGGGGCCCCACAAAAATTCAATCATTTTGAACCAGCCGTTGAAAAAAAGAAAATGCTTACACTTTTCACAAATGTACAAATGATTTTTGTAAGTAGTTGTTGATGATCTCTCTATTTAATCATTGTTCAAAACATCACATGCACATTGTTTTTTCTTAAAAAATGGTTGTAACCAATGAGTGTTTAGAGACTACCCTCTTGAGTTGTAATTGCTATTTTTGAATGATAACAGGCTTTTTACTTAGTCGTTTGTAATTTTGTTTACTTTTTCGAGCATGGTGGAATTATAACTATTAGTGTGTAATGTAATGGTACAGGTTTTGGTTACTAAAATTAAGTTTGACTGAAACTGTACTCTCTATACCAGAACTCAACTATCCCTTTAAAGACAAAATAAATTTGGTTGATCAAAGTCGGTTTAGAAACGGAGGAAATGTCCTCTATCAAAATACAATCATGTACATGTACATCTTTTGAATACAATTTCGGTTCCATATTTTCTGTCGTTTATTTAATTTTTGTTTGAATGTATACATTTCGTTTGTCATGGGACATATTTAAGCTGCTCAGATAGTAAAAACAATCAATGTATGTATTTCCAGATGGCGCAGATGGACTTGTGCAGCATGGATTTCCTTGCCACGAGACCGAAGCTCAAGGCTTACATCGACCGCGTCAAAGCGAAGATCAACCCAGCCTTCGGCGAAGACTCCGAGCAACTCCGGAAATGGGTAGCATCTTTCAAGAGCAAATAAGAACTGAATGCACAGCTGAAGCTATCTCGTCGTCGAATCTCAAAGGGAGGGAGGGGAGGGTTACAAAATACACTCATGGGACTGGTGCCATGCCTTCGTAACAAGGCGGATCTGCGCGTAAATAGACGCAATAAACTAATGTGTGAATTACGCACATAGCTCGCAGCTCGAGCGTACGCATGTCGCAGTCCTGTGAAATATTTGTAAAGCGCCCTCTTCAATTTGATGACGTGACCAGTTTAACATATCTTTTCATGGTTTGAAACATGAATGCCAAAATGTACAGACAGATCTTCTTGTATTTTATTTGAATAGGTTTATCGTTCAATCCAAGGTATTTCGAGCATTTTTTTCCATTTTTTTTAAACCATATTTATAATTATCCTGATTTATATCATTGGTGTAAATGTTTCATCTATTATTTCTAAAATTCTAGTTTCACGATGTTTATAATATTTATGATATCGTTTATATCACGCCGTGGTGGAAATATGCATAAATATTTGGTTTGACGAGGATTGATTGGTCTCACTAATATTTCTAGAATTCCAGTTCCGTGACAATTATGTATGATTTTATTTAAATAATTTGTGAATACAACTTGTAATGTTGTTCATATATCACTTACAATGTAATTGATGCAACAATTAAAAAGGAATGTCTCTTTAGTACAACTTTTTATATGGACTCAGAATTACTTTCTTGTTCATAAGTCTTCAAACAGCCGACTCGCTCCGTCCCGAAAAGCCTTCTAGATTATCGTACACGTATTAATAATATCCGTGAAAATATTCTGCGCGATCTGATTGGTCGTCTGAAAGTAGTGTGGTGCTGGCTGGAGATGTTTGTAATGGATTGGTTTGCTACATGATGGACATGAGATGTTGACCTTGTGTAGAGACAGAGACGAGTACAAGCGACTTGCACATGAGAAACAAAACAAATGCTGACATGGGCCACACACGGGAGACACAAGAACAGATTTACAAACATTACACAACAATTGACTCGTTCCATCACTCAGCACAAATTTGTTATTTTTTTTTTTTTTCATCCACGCGATCTGGACCAACTTGTGCTTTAAGGGCATCGAGACACAAAACGCGCGAGTGGTCAATTGGGGGGCGTCCATGTTTCATTTTTTTGGGGGGTCTCCCTCCCTTGGAGAGTTGGGTGGCCCTGTCACAAATACCACAACTTTTGTTTCTTTTGTGTTCAGTCCAATTCAAATTTGGCTCCCACTTTGTGTTTGTTTGTTTTTTCCTGTCTATCTGGGCGTAGCACACCCCACAAAAATGTTGCGGATGGATTTCGCGAACATCATCGGAAGAAACATCTATGCCTAGTACAGACAAAATGACAATTTCATAGTTTGAAACACAGTATGTCTTCTTTTCTCGTGCTAATATGCACCCACAAAATCGGCAGAGATGATCTAAGGCCAACAGGTGCCCACCTAACCCCCCAACGCCCCCACCTAACCCCCCAACGCCCCCTTGTTGACCACCCCATCGGGATGACATGAAATCATATGTGCTGGACTGGTCGCGTGCAAGGCAGATTTTGATTCAAAATAGGAATTTTAAAAAAAAGTGTTAACTCCTGTCTAAAGGCAGAGTGATGAAATGTAACAACTCAACTTCATAAAAACACACAACACTAACATCAGAAAACTCGGGTGTATGTTGGATGACGTGTTCATAATATGTAATAAATGTATTTTTAAAAAATGATAAAATCTCACCCCTCCGTACGCTACGGTGGATCGTCAACATACGAACGGGCGGAGAGAATAATAACTCGGGAGGTACCGGGTACATAAATAGGATGGGCAACACCCACATAAGCATGGGTAGGAGTCTGGAATTTCATTGGTCACTAGAAATTTTGTTATGAGACCAAAACCCCGCCCCTTTCTTCAAAGAAATTTTGCTCAAAGCCCGCGAAACGATAAAAATGTTTGGCGCCCTCTCTCGTCGTATTGTGAATAGTCTCTAACATGGCGCAACGCATTAAGCTGCCGTACGGTCAATGCGCGGTGTAGTATACGTGCAATGAGATAACAAGTTCAAAAAGCAACTACAGTGAAACCTGGCTATAGTGACCACCCAAGAGGAACAGAAAAAGTGGGCACTGAAGGGAGGTGGCCTCTACTGTATATTAAACAGGTTGATACGTACAATAGATATTGACTTAAAAGGGATATGAAGAAAGTGGTCACCATAGGCACGTGGCTGTTATACTGAGGTGACCACTATTACACAGGTTTCGACTGTAGAACTTTGTTTTGCTTACCGTCCAGCCCATTTGTTTGTGGTGATGTTGTACGAGGCAACCAGTGTCCGGAAAGTGATGGCAGTTTCTAGTTCCTTGATCTTCCCATTGGCGAGTCCATCCCACTTGGTACACCCCTTGCTGTCCAATCCGTTGTAGGCTAGGCCGGTCAAGATACAAATACCCTCCTAAAATTACAAGTAGTGATTTCAGTTTAAAAGTGGTAGACATAACCCCTGACACAATGCTGCGATATCAGTGCACTGATGCACTCGATACTGACAATATTGACCCCTTCTCATGATTTTTCAGATGCCTGATTTTTTAGAGTGAAATCTGCAACATCAGGTTAATTTTGTAGGCGCCACAAAACAACTTACATTCTATTTACACAAAGTGCATTTTTTTGGACAATATGAAGGGTTAAAAAACCTAATTACTGCTCCACAGATATTATGCCGATATTTTGCTTGTACTCAAAGCACTACCCTGAAAACCATCCCTTTCTATAAAATGGTGTTTCTGTAATCCAAATATGTATCCACTTCTCCATGGAAACAAACACTTATATTTAATCAACATTTAACATTTGTATGCTAATTTGAGAAATAAGGTCAAAGGTCAGATGTCAAAGGTCTAATATTTCATTGTTGCAATTAAGTTTGTATTTTGGGTTTGATATTTGATGGTTCCTCAAACTAAATTCTGAAAAAGATAAGAATTTCAGTTTTGTCCAAAAACATTTTTGATCAATAGAGGGCGCTAGGCTGCAAATTTGTGTCATGCGAACCATCATTTCAGAGCATCTGGGTTATATTACCCATTCATCTAGTTCTGTATAGATTCTGGATGACTACATCAAAATTATATAATCTTATTCATCTCATCAATATCTCCCATATATATTACATGTACAATTCAGAGGTCACGCTGTTACCGTCACGCTGTTACCGTGCACAGATATGTTTATGATATCATATTTACTATGATCATTGGATTTTTTCTACATTTTTATTTGAATGTTCTAGCTTAATGTCTAGTACAAAGAATTAATGTGACAAAATTGCAAAATGTTCCTGTAGTTCACAGAGTTTGCTTAGTTTCTTACCATGTAAGATACCCATGTCTTTTAGCCGTCACGCTGTTACCGCAGATATTGATATTCATAATTCATAATTTAGTGGGAATTTTGATTTTCTTTCCTATTGTAAATAATTGGTAGGATAGTGGTAACAGATGCATATCAAAATTTGGTTCTGGACATTTTTATTTTGTGAGTTATTTAGACTTTCATCGTGAGAAACACCCTCCTACCGTCACGCTGTTACCTTGGAATTGCCCCATGGCTAAAATACAGTAATTTGATTTATAAACTCACTTTTTCTTTTTGTCCATCATACAGATCAAAGGCCACCCCCCATTGTCTTTAGGACCATGACACAGTGGGGCGAATCCCACATGACATCATGACTTCCATCTTGCACAGAGTACGTACCAGCAATGAAATAGACCTGTAACAATTGAAACATAAAATAAATATTTAGTCTTTGAATAATAATACGTCACAATACCAACCATTAATCATTGTCTAGAATGGGAAACACTTCTTTTTATTGATCAACAAATCCTGTAGTTGGCAAACCCAATTTCATTGATGGAAGTATCTGACATTGGAAAAATTAAATGAAACTTTGAAAAAAAAAAAGCTGCAATACTAATTTTACATACTAGATGAAAGTGATCCATTAACTTTGCCAAAATTCAACTCAAATCACTTGGAGCTTTCACACTTCTCTTGTACCTTGTTGTTTGGTTTATGGTAACAGAAGAATGAAATGGGTTCTGATTTTGTAAATGTCTCCCTAATTATAGAAATATTTAAGATTTAATTTTATAGCGTCTGTAGACGCTTTCGACCGTAGTCAATAGTATCCAAATTCAGATACTGAATCCTCCAGAGTATTAGAATTCGGATACTTCACGCGAATGTTCAGAACAAAATCAGACATCGATTTACTATTTATCACTGGGTATTCCAAACATTATTCCTTTTCTATAGAAATCTCACATATCATTCTCAAGAATCATATAGAATGATATTGGTATGATTGAAGTCTCAAATATCACTTTTGGAAAGAAAATATAAAGTTAATGGATCACTTTAATGAACCACCTGGCACATGAAAATGCCCTGTCTGAAATGACAGTCAAACCTGTGTGTAGTGACCACCTAAGGGAAACAAGAAAAGGGGCCACAGACACAGTAGACAGGTGACATCTATATTCTATTTCCTTGACTTGCAGGGGTTGGTACATAACATGTTGTGGTTTTTTCTCTACAGGGGAACAATTGGTGGCAACTATGGGCAGGTTGGATGTTATCTAGACAAGTGGCTGCCACTGCTAAGACAAGTTTTCAGAATGGAGGTCACCTCCCAATTTGAGATATTGTACGTACCATGTTGAAAATGAAAGACACCACCACTCCTTACGACGGATAGTCAACCTATTCGAAACGTCGAGTCCCTCCTACCATCCACCCTCTCCTCGCAATACCAACAGTCCTTTCTAGGACTATCAACAGTCCTTTCTAGGACTAACAACTGTCCTTTTTAGGACTCTCCTAGAAAGAATACCAACAGTCCTTTTCAGGACTATCCCAACAGTCCTTTCTAGGACTAACAACAGTCCTTTCTAGGACAACCAATTGTCCTTTTTAGGACTCTCCTAGAAAGAATACCAACAGTCTTTTTCAGGACTATCCCAACAGTCCTTTATAGGACTACCAACAGTCCTTTATAGGAATATCAACAGTCCTTTCTAGGACTACCAACAGTTCTTTTTAGAACTCTCCTAGAAAGAATACCAACAGTTCTTTTCAGAACTACACCAACAGTCCTTTCTAGGACTACCATAGTCCTTTTCAGGACTTACCAATCCACCCATCTCACATGGTGTACCCGTAAACCACACGTATTATTTCGCTTATCTTGCTTCCTCCAATGGTAGACAGAAGGACATAGTTGGCCAAAATGGTGATGAGGTAATGTATCGTTTGTGCACCTGCAATGACACAAACAAAATTGAATTACTCTTTAACTCATTAACCCGTTCCCTTAAGTTTCTGAAATCCACAACCCACCTAGGTTCCTGTAGTCAAGCCAACGGGTTAACATTGTTACTTGCAGTTCCCCCACAATGTGACACAATGTGACACAATGTGACACAATGTGACACAAGGTGCTTATTCAGCTGATGTAGAGAGAAGAACATAAATGTAGTTGGCCACAATGATGATGAGGTAATATATGGTTTGTGCACCTGCAACATGATAAAAAAACTCTTTACCCGTCCAGTCTGGACTGATTTTACAACATGTATTCTCCATCTAGACCTAGGCGCAAATATTTTCGGGACTATACCTGAACGGGTAAACAATCTATAACTGATCCTGATATCATAAATAAATAAAACATGTTGACTTGAAAGTAACTGCCTACCATATCTTTTTTTATTAAACATTTCTTTTTTCTTTAGGCATTCTCTTCCAAGATATCCAAATTGCTGACAAAAAGAATGGATGATCTATGTTATTTGATTAAGGGGGACTTATATTTGTGTTGAGTTTAATCGATCAGTATTGTTGGAATAAACTCAACAAAAAGTAAGTCTCCTCCTGATTAGAATAACATAACTTTTTAACAAAAATGTTTTGAGCAAAGTAACTTGGCAGGATTGTTCATACACTTATTGACTAACTTCTGTGTGAAAATGAAATTGGTCCATCGAGTCATGCATGAGTGACCACACATCAAAGGCAAAATTTTCACTTTTTGACTCTTGTGACTTTTGAAAAGTGACATTTTTCCTTTAATGTGTGCTCACTCATGCATGGCATGGCGGATCAAATTCATTTTCACAGAGACGTTAGCCAATCATTTTAGAAACATTCCTGCCAAGTTATGTTGCTCAAACCCTATTTGTTAAAAAGTTACGCCATTTTGCTTAGGGGGGAAGTTACTTTTTTTGTTGTGTTTATTTTAATATGTTTTTACTGAGGTTGCGGTGCAGTGAGTTTGAATTGTACATATTCAAAGTGCATGGTTGGTTTTAAACTTGACACAGTACACCTATTGAAAGGTAAAATATTGATTGGTGAATATAATATAATAAACATAATGGGCTTTTCAAATAAAACGTAAAAGCACAAGGCAATATAGAAAAATTTTGATTGCCAGAGGCGTTAACTGAAGGTTTTTTTTCTCTATTCCTTATTGTTTTTGTTTTTTCAATCCCAGCTGCAAAATGCAAGATGGAAGTCTATGGATAATATGTGTATGAGCGATAGAGTTGGGCTAATAATAATATATGTATACTTATAGCGTACTTCTCTAAAAAAAAAAACTTACTCAAGGCACAACAACACTACAAAAACAAAGAACATTAAACATAGTTGTCTCCCTACAGAATGTAACACATGTCATTACTGTATACAATTATTATTACAATTATTAGTAGCTTTGTGTAAATGAAAACAAATCACATGCTTCTAGAAAGTTTCTAGGCACTGAACATTACGAATGTCACTTTGGTAACTTATTCCAAAGGACAGGGGCAATATGACGCATGTTCCATCTTTCTGCTCTTGCGCCAAAGAAGTATAATAATAATAATAAATAATAATAATGAGTATATCCAGCAATGAGTCACATAGAAGAAACACCATTTCATTTTTCTTAAGCTGCTATGAACTACTGAATGGCCGTTGAGGATGTCATTTACGGTGCTCTATTTGCCTGTATTTGAGTTTGATGTTTGTCTCGTCTTTATGGCTATTGTTTACAATAGCACGTTATATAACAATAAAAAAAATAATAAAAATAACACTTTACATTATAATTACCACGGTCAACGGACATTGTTAATGTTATATGATTTTAAGTTTTTTACAAAACTGAATATGCAAGAGCTTTTACAATGTTTGTACTATATTGATACTGTATTGGGATATACTATTCAAATATATGATCTTTATTAAATTACCTATTTTGTTCACAAAAAAATTTGTTATAATTTCTCATTAGTACAAGACAATGCATATAACTATTATGAACCCCAACATTATATGCAAATAATTATTATTGCACATCATATCTTGGTTTGTGTGTGCGTGAGTGTGTGACTGTGTGTGTGTGTGTGTGTGTGTGTGTGTGTGTGTGTGTGTGTAGGTTAGGGTTAGGGTTAGGGTCATTTAAAAAAAGTGTGTGTGTGTGTGTGTGTGTGTGTGTGTGTGTGTGTGTGTGTGTGTGTGTGTGTGTGTGTGTGTGTGTGTGTGTGTTTGTAGTGTATGAGTGTTGTGTATGTTTCGTGATCTTCTGTTCAAACAGTTGTTTCGTTTGTACTCATCTAATAAAAAATACAAACTTTTCATATCAAGGACACAATGAAATAGTGACATTCCATTGGACAATGGCTCTCTTTTTATTTCATGGCACGGTGCAATGTATGTAATAAATTGCACCACATTTGGCAATCTAACATTTCAAGACCTACAAAAGTTATATTTGTTAGGGCCTGTTGTGCTGATAGTACGTGTAGTACATTAGGGTCTGATATTCGAGACTATAGAATGTATCGACATCGATGATCTCGATGTACGTATATCAGTGTATTGAGTGTGCACTGTAAGCATTGCATTGCACAACACACGTGTTCTTGATCATGGCTGACTGTGTCAGTAACATTCGTCGTGTAGATTCTGAATAAAGACTTACACCGGAAATGACGTTGTACTCGACTATTATTGATTAGCATACTTCTAAACTTATTGCATGGTGTCAGAAGTGGGATTGAAAAGTGCAAGAGACGTGCAAGTGTTGTCTTGTATTGGCCCAGAATCAATCAAGACATTGAGGAAATGGTACAAGATTGCCATTCATGCCTGAGGTACAAGCCAAAACAGCAGAACCTGCCCATGATGGACAATCTCCTTGATCCCCAGCACGTCGATCCTCAAACGGTGAGGGAAAGGAAGGAAGGGCAGAAAGCAAAACAAAAGAGACACTATGACCAACACGTAGGGTACGAAACCACGTACACAATCAATTCACTAAAGCCTCGTTACACACGGTTGTCTATGGCAATACAGTATACATTTACATGACTGATTCAGCGTGGAATGTCGTTGTGCATAAGACATACTAAACCTCCATGAAATTGCTTGTATCGTTATTTTGACTGGGTTTTAAAGTACCGCAGCAGTAAAATAAGTTATTAAAGCATTGTTCTGAGAGGGTGAAAGAGTGAGATTGATAAAATGGCGACTAGTCTTAGCCAACCAGATTCATTGGATTTGAGTGGAAATCTAGCAGAGAATTGGAAGCGTTTCAAGCAGAGGTTTGATTTGTTCAATGTTGCTAGTGGAATGTCGCAAAAGGATGACAAATGCCAGACTTCTATGTTTCTTCATGTCGTTGGGGATGGCGCCCTAGACATCTACAATACGTTTGTGTTCGCCGAAGAGGGTGATGAGATGAAACTTGAGAAAGTCATTGAGCAGTTTGAGAAATATTGCATGCCACAACGCAATGTGACGTATGAAAGACATAGATTCCCCAGATAACAATGCTACGTTGGCCCATCGTTGGCCCAATGTAGGCGGTCATGTTGGGCCAACGTCAAAACGTGACGTCTAGCCCACGTCATTCTTGCCGCTGGGCCCTCGTTGGCCCAACCCCCATACGCCAACGTCAATTGCCAATGTTGAGCAATTATTTTGCTATTTTGCTATTTCTGACGTCAAGCCAACATTGAGCCGACTAAACCCCAACGTTAATACGACTATATAAGTCAATGTCGGGCCAACGTTAAAACGTGACGTTTTGCCCACGTCATTCTTGCCGCTGGGCCCTCGTTGGCCCAACCCAACAAGCCAACGTCGTACAAGTGTTGGGCCAACGTTTTCCCAACCCTTGCCCAACCTTTCAGTTGGCTAATTATGACATCGGGCCAACGTTTAGCCAACCTTGGGCCAACCTTGGGCCAACCTTGAGCCAACCTTGAGCCAACCTTGAGCCAACCTTGAGCCAACCTTGAGCCAACCTTGAGCCAACAATACGAACAATACGAACAATTAAACAAAATGATTAATAGGCTTGCATGGTGTTACAAATGTTACACTTCCGTCATGCAACCACTAAGTCCTACATCCTTATCATACACACCTAATCCTATATCTATCATTCTATTCTATTCTATCCTATCCTATCCTATCCTATCCTATCCTATCCTATCCTATCCTATCCTATCCTATCCTATCCTATCCTATCCTATCCTATCCTATCCTATCCTATCCTATCCTATCCTATCCTATCCTATCCTATCCTATCCTATCCTATCCTATCCTATCCTATCCTATCCTATCCTATCCTATCCTATCATATATATCGTCTTAACAATATGCTATGCAATCGACTTAGTATATATATACCTATACATACTATGTACATTTGTTAATAGTTAGTAATTGCCGAGAGTAGATTCTAAAATAATCAGCCTTTGAATCATATTCATAAGACTATTATTCAGGTGTCATTTATAGTTTTATAAATTATATAGAAAAACAAGGACATGATAACACTGTTTTCAATACAAATAATAGCAAAAATTTGAATTTTTCTGTTCACTATTATGATCGTTTATAATCGATCATGAACCCCGATAGCAATTCTGCGTTGGCCCAATGGGTGATTTCAAGTATGGTGTTTAGGGCTGGTGTTAGTGTTTATAAAACTGGCGTTTGTGTGTAATAAACACTAACACCGGCCTTAAACACCATACTTGAAATCACCCAATGTCGGCCCACTTACGACGCATTGGGATCGATTGCGGAACGAACCTTTACCGATCATAAATCACATTACGTTTCACCCAAGTTAGAAAATATCCGCTTCTCAGGCCTGAGGAGAGGTTGAGAGATTCGTGCCTCTAGTAGAATTTTATCACCGTTTACACCGTTCTTATCGGTTTACTGCGTGTAACCGGAGGAGATTATCTCTATAATACCACTAGGTCTCGGGGGGCAGTTAACAGGGCATGGAATGTTGACGAAAGCTATTAAAATGGTTGAGTTGATTTCCACCGTGGTGGAGATCACGGCTAACTTAGTGAAACGTAATGCTAATTAATAGGTGTATCAAAGTGAATAAAGAGGGGGCTTTGCACCCCCAATATTTTGTTAATAAAATTTAATTGTATTGTATTAATTTACCAATTCAACAACATAATATAATGTACAATATTTCACAATTTCCCGTCATTTATTAAAAAGGATAGACATTGCATAGTATATTAGTCAAAACTAGCCCTTGAACAACTATATAAACAATACAAGTATTATACTGCACATTATATTATCGATAATATTACAACAAATAATATAGAAAACAGGGACATGATAACACTGTTTTCAATACAAATAATAGCAAAAATAGGAATTTTTCTGTTCACTATTATGATCGTTTATAATCGATCATGAACCCCGATAGCAATTTACAAATTTAACAAAATCATAAATGTACAATATTTCACAATTTCCCGTCATTTATTAAAAAGGATAGACATTGCATAGTATATTAGTAAAAACTAGCCCTTGAACACCTATATAAGCAATACAAGTATATACTGCACATTGTATTATCGATAATATTACAACAATCCAAAATGTTCCAAAAACGTTTTCATACATTGTTGGTAGAACATAATTAAAATATATTTTAATTATTGTACAATATAAGAAATCCATATCGTGACATTGTACATTTTAAGTCGCATGGAGGTTCATCTAAAATTACTGCCCCAATGTATTAAATGGACTGTTTCCCTATATCTGTCTTGATTTAGCTATCTTGCATTTTGTTAATCAATTTTCCCCGTGAAATATATAGCAGTGGTTCAATCTTTTTTTCGTAATATTTGTATTTATATTACTACAAATGAAGTGCAATCCACTTGTGTTTTCATTAAAAGGATAGTTGAGTTTTGATAAAGAGAGTTCAGCTTTGGTTAACCTGAGCTTTAGTAACTAAAACCTGCATCATTACATTACAAACAAACAGTTATAACTTACTCCACCATGCTCGAAATTAATAACACAACAAATTACAAATGACTAAGTAAAAAGCATGTTTCCATTACAAAAGAGACGTTAAAACTCAGGAGGATGCTCATTAAAAACATATTGGTTTTAACTTTTAACCATTACAAATAAATCAACAATTATTTCCATTAAAAAAGAGACGTTAAAACTCAGGAGGATGCTCATTAAAAACATATTGGTTTTAACTTTTAACCATTACAAATAAATCAACAATTATTCAAAAACATCTTTAATAGTACCTTTCTAAAAAGAAGAAGCAATTTTGAAATTTGTTAGCGGCCGATTCAAAGTTATATTGTCCGTTCCCTACAATTATTAAAATGTTAGGTTTATGGATATCTTAGGCTTTTCTGAAACAATTTTGATCAAATTAAGTTTATTCTGTCATTACAATTGTATGCTCTTTCAAACTCGACACTCCGTTTTTTATTATCTCACACAAATATTGTGTAACGGCCTCTATATACCAAAACTCAACTCAACTATCCTTTCATACGAATCCTTGATACCAAACAACTGTTTTGTCGGTAACGATTTCTAAAAAGCATGAATTTGGTATAATATATTTTCTTTACACCTATATGAAATGCGTCAATATTTGACCTCATTACATTTAAATCTATGTGTAAATACTCTCTAAATAGTGAGAAACCGGCTAAAAATCATCTGCAAACAATCCCAAATGGAAATAATAACGTAGGTTTGGAAATCGTTTATACAAATGAGGAAAAACGCTGCTACCACTACAGATCATTTTGAAACTCCATAATGTAATCGGTAATCAAGAAGAAAAAACATCATAAGTTAGAGTGATATCGGATAAATACCCCTTGACCACGGGCACCGAGTTGGATGTGTACAAAGTCTATGCGAATTTCATGAACATGAACATGCACTATAGGGAAAAGTGTTGTTAGTCCTTTGCAAAATCTAAGAAGATTCTGTTTGTAAAACTTCCAGCATTTTTGTCACTGATTCGTACACAGTTGATGAATTAAATTGATCAATGCTATATAAACTTCGCATTCATCAGCCTGCTCTGAAATCATACTGGTGTAGTGGTGTTCATAATATAATAACATAACTTGAACCGTGAAAATTTGTAGACGTGGTGTGGCAAAATTTTCGCGTTCTCGTTTGTCCTTAATTAAGCAAGACAATTAATCCAATATTGCTGCGTTCTACCATTATATCGTGGACTGCGCCCTATTGACCAGCATGCCTTGCTCCCAAGGGATCAGAAAGTGCACGTGTGGATTGATTGTGAGTGTGTCCGATGACCCCCCGATGACCGGGGTAATAATATCTTTATTAGGCGCTATATAAATCGAAACATTATTATTATCTTATTTGTATTTTCATTATAAATTATAATTTCATCAAACGATTATTTGGCTGCACATTTGTGAATGCTACCCAACTAACAATTGAACGTTTTCTGAACGTTCTAAACAGGTTCAAAGTTGGTTATTTGGACGTTATGTGAAAACGTTTTAAAACGTGTATTTGTGGAAGATTGAAAACGTTTTTAAAACGTGCCAAATGGACCTTTTTAAAACGTTGTTTAAACGTTACCAAAAAACAATAAAAAACCTTTCATGTATTTGCTTTCAAGTGCAAGGACCAGCAGAAACCCTGTCGGACGCTGGAGACGTTTTAAGAACGTTTTTTAAACGTTCATTAAAGACGAAGACCTACGTGACCTAATAAAAACGTTTTGTAAAGGTTTTGTAAACGTTGATTAAAGACGAAGACCTACGTGACCTAATAAAAACGTTTTGTAAACGTTTTGTAAACGTTTTGTGTTTGCTGTGTAGTGCCCGTAATTAATGTACTCGGGTGTCTATTCACGAAAGCTTATGCGTATGCACTTATTCGGAATTTGAAAGACCGATTCCAACAATTACACGACAATGCGTGAATTTGAATGATTTCGATTGAAAAAGTGTCAAATTGAGCGGGAAAATGTTATGATTAATAATAAGTATTCATCAATTGTATCATAATTATGTTGCGATCATTTTATCGTTGGCCAAATCTCATTCAACCAACCAATAACGACACTACGTAGTAGGCAAAACGTTGGCCTAACGCTGGCTTGCCTACCGTCGAAACGTGGTTGTTTGTTAAAGGTTGGTTTGACGTCAACTAGCCAACCAATATCCAACGTCGCTCATTGACCGAATGTTGTAGTAGGCGAAACGTTGGCGTAACGTTGGCTTGCCTACCGTCGAAATGTGGTTGTTTGTTAAAGGTTGGTTTGACGTCAGCTAGCCAACCAATATCCAACGTCGCTCATTGACTGAATGTTGCAGTAGGCGAAACGTTGGCCTAACGTTGGCTTGCCCACCGTCGAAATGTGATTGTTTGTTAAAGGTTGGTTTGACGTCAACTAGCCAACCAATATCCAACGTCGCTCATTGACCGAATGTTGTAGTAGGCGAAACGTTGGCGTAACGTTGGCTTGCCTACCGTCGAAATGTGGTTGTTTGTTAAAGGTTGGTTTGACGTCAGCTAGCCAACCAATATCCAACGTCGCTCATTGACTGAATGTTGCAGTAGGCGAAACGTTGGCCTAACGTTGGCTTGCCCACCGTCAAAATGTGGTTGTTTGTTAAAGGTTGGTTTGACGTCAACTAGCCAACCAATATCCAACGTCGCTCATTGACCGAATGTTGTAGTAGGCGAAACGTTGGCCTAATGTTGGCTTGCCTACCGTCGAAATGTGGTTGTTTGTTATAGGTTGGCTTGACGTCAACTAGCCAACCAATATCCAACGTCGCCCATTGACCGAATGTTGTAGTAGGCGAAACGTTGGCCTAACGTTGGCTTGCCTACCGTCGAAATGTGGTTGTTTGTTAAAGGTTGGTTTGACGTCAGCTAGCCAACCAATATCCAACGCCACGCATTGGCCGAATGTTGTAGTAGGCGAAATGTTGGCCCAACGTTGGCTTGCCTACCGTCGTAATGTGGTTGTTTGTCAAACGTTGGTTTGACGTCAACTAGCCAACCAATATCTAACGCCACTCATTGACCGAATATTGTAGTCGGCGAAACGTTGGCCCAACGTTGACTATCATACCGTCGAAATGTGGTTGTGTATTTAACGTTGGTCTGAAGTTCACAAGCCAACCAATATCCAACGCAAGTCATTGACACAATTTCGTAGTAGGAGAAACATTGGTATAACGTTGGCTTGCCTACCGTCGAAATTTGGTTGTTTGCCAAACGTTAGTACGACGTCAACTAGCCAACCAATATCCAACGCCACTCATCGACACAATGTCGTAGTAGGCGAAACGTTGGCCCAACGTTTGTTTTTCGACCATAGAAATATGATTGTTCGTCCAACTATCACCCAACGTTGTTTCAACGTACATTTGCCAATCAGTTTGCTAACAGTCAACAGACGACGTTGGCTTAACGTCGTTTTAACGTCAGCTCGCCGACTGCAAAAATGTGGTTGTAAATTTACCTTAGGCCAACGTTGGCTTAACGTTGTTTTGCCAACCGCGACGGTGCCGACTATAGACTACGTTGGGCCAACGTAGCATTGTTATCTGGGTCTTCACGAGGTCACAGTGTGAGGGTGAAACGATTGATCAGTATGCTACAGAGTTGAGACATCGCGCACAGTCGTGTGAGTTCGGAGATTTGACAAACAGTTTGATTCAGGATAGAATTATCTGCGGAATGTTGGATAATGGGGTCCGTGAACGTCTATTGAGGCACGATGCGTTAACACTCGATAAGACATTGCAGCTATGTCGTGCTGCTGAAACGACTCGAGCTCAAGCCAATGAGTTGAGTTCCAAGGATAAAGTCTCCGTCGATGCTCTAGGAAGTAAGAAAAAGTTCTCTTCCAGGTCACAGCACAGTTTCAGGCAAGTTGAAGTTCGTAGGCCAAGACAGGGTCAGAATTCAAGGCTGGAACAGAATTCAATGAGTACATGTGGAAGATGTGGAAATTTCCATGGTTCGAATGGATGTCCGGCTCAAGGTCAAGTTTGCACGAAATGTGGTAGGAATAATCACTTCGCAAAGTGTTGTAGAACACCGGTTGACAGATTAATCAATGAGTTGCAGAATCTGGAGGTCGAAGATGATTTCTATGTTGATGTCGTAGAGGCAGAGAAATCAAGTGATGAGTGGAAGGTCAAAGTGATTGTCAATGATAAACCAGTATAATTCAAGTTGGATACTGGCGCTCAGACAAATCTAGTTCCGGAATCAGTGTATCAGAGTTTGAAACCAAAACCAAAGTTGCATCCGGCGCGTGTGAGGTTGACAGGGTACAGCGGAGTAACCATCCCGGTCAAGGGACGTTGTTTTGTACAGGTTCAGTACAAAGGTTCAACTCACACCATGGACTTTCTAGTGACTCCAGGAGAAAGACAACCGTTGCTAGGACTACAAGCTTGTGATGCGCTACAGCTTGTGAAAAGAGTCTTGAATGTCAAGACAGAATCGCGACATGTGGTCGACGATTACCAAGACGTGTTTCAAGGGCAAGGATGTGTGCCAGGCAAGCATCACATCACACTAAACAAGGATAAAAGACCCATTGAACACGCATGTAGGAAAGTGTCATCCAACAGACGGAAACAGTTTGTTGAAAAAACAAAGAAAGACAAGACACTACAGCAGCTGTTAGGAGTCATCAAAGATGGCTGGCCTGAATCAAAACAGCAGTGTCCCGTAGCTATCCGAGAGTACTGGCACATCAGAAGGGAGCTATCTGAAGCTCAAGGCTTGATACTCAAAGGCAACAAGATTGTTGTACCAGCATCAATGAGGCGTCAGATGCTGAGTCAGATCCATGAGGGTCACCAGGGCATTGACAAGTGCAAGAGACGTGCAAGAGTTGTCTTGTATTGGCCCCGAATCAATCAAGACATTGAGGAAATGGTACAAGATTGCCATTCATGCCTGAGGTACAAGCCAAAACAGCAGAACCTGCCCATGATGGACAATCTCCTTGATCCCCAGCACGTCGATCCTCAAACGGTGAGGGAAAGGAAGGAAGGGCAGAAAGCAAAACAAAAGAGACACTATAACCAACACGCTCGAGACCTACCAGAGTTCAGCGTAGGAGATCATGTCAGACTTCAAGACATGCAGAACAATCGTTGGTCACAACACGGGGTCATCAGGACCAGGCTGCCAAATCGTTCATATTTGGTACAGCTCGACAACGGCGAGATTCAACGACGAAATCGACGTCATATCCGTCCGGCGCCATAACGCAGAGATGAGGGAATCATCGCAGCGCAGGCGGACAGCGATTCCGAGGACGTCGCAGTCAACGATGACGACAACCACGCGCGACGAGGTGATCGACCAGCGTCGCCAGGACCACCAGCGTCATCATACAGGACCACCAGGAGTGGACGACCCGTCAAGCCCCCAGAGCGCTTGGATCTTTAAGATTTAGGATAAACAGAACTTAAAGAACATAAACATTACAAAAAAGATGCATGTTCCATGTTTGGACTTTAAAGAGAAATATGGGCAAGAGTTTAAAAGGACTATTGAAATAAGACTCTTGAAATGAATAAGTGATAAAAACTCTTGAAGTGAGTAATTGATAAAGACTCTTAAAATGAAACATTGAAAAGACTGTTAATAATTGAAAGTGAAAGTTACATTTATTATGACAAAAAAGTATTCAGTTCAAATGTCATATTTGTAATTGTTATGTTTAACATATTTGTAATTGTTATGTTTAACAATATTGTTTTGTTCTCTCCACAGATGTCTGGATGAAGACTATAAGATGGACTGATTTATAGAGTTCATAAGATTGGAGTCAAATAAGTCATATGATTTGTATTTGTAAATGTTTAAAAAACATGCATTGAATGAATAGGTTTTTAAAGATAAGTAAATTGAAACATATAGAAACTCACACAATTATAAAGATACTGGATTGTTTAATATGCTTAAAGTTTAAAGGTGATAAAGAAACAAAAAATGATTCAGTAAAATGCATGTATTATAGTTGTGTAAAAAGAAAGGAAACCTTCTTTAAAGAAAGGGAGGTGTGCTGATAGTACGTGTAGTAGTACATTAGGGTCTGATATTCGAGACTATAGAATGTATCGACATCGATGATCTCGATGTACGTATATCAGTGTATTGAGTGTGCACTGTAAGCATTGCATTGCACAACACACGTGTTCTTGATCATGGCTGACTGTGTCAGTAACATTCGTCGTGTAGATTCTGAATAAAGACTTACACCGGAAATGACGTTGTACTCGACTATTATTGATTAGCATACTTCTAACCTTATTGCACCTGTGTAGAGAGCATCCGACTTTCAAAAGTTATATTTGTTAGGGCCTGTGTAGAGAGCATCCGACTTTATGGATCAGAGACATGGACCTATAGAAGAAAGGCACCGCATGACCGGCCTGATTGGACATAATATAAATTACATTCATGGCGTTGCATTGTGAACATGGTGAACTCAATCGTCCGCTGAGTAGTATAGTATGTAGTAGCATGTATTCTACTGCTTATTAAAACGGCCACAAAACACATTATACTACTAGTACAGGGACGAGGCAATGATATGACGGGGGCGGGGGGGGGGGGGAGAATGGTGTTTAATACATGAACTTACAAGCCTATATTTGTCTTTTTGGACAGGAGAGGGTCTATAATAATTCCCTTGCTTCATCATCTCATAGCAAGGAGTTCGCGAAAATATCATGATCAGCGATTGAGAGAAAAACAAACTGATTAAGTTCTGGAAGGTTTTCAATTCATGTAGTGTGTGTGTTGGGGGGGGGGGGGTGCAAGTAGAGGTTGGGAGTGGGACAAAAGGGTGTACAACTTGAGTAAACACAAATCAAATCAATATCACTCTAATTGGGGGCGGGGCCAAGCCTTTCTCGGGGGGGGGGGGGGGGGGTGGCAAATGTCCCCTAGTATGCCTCCTGGCGTTGTCACTGCCGAATAGTGGACAACAGTTTGTTCACTTTCATTCAAACTTCATGGCGAAAATAATTTGGAACTAGGCCTATCAGCCTGATTGAGATTTCAAAACAAATGTATATAACTATATACTGTGTGAATGAACATATTAGTCATTACGAATTGTCATATATACACTACTAAAAAAAAGTTAAGGATCACTTTTTATTTTGTGTATAATTTTTAAATGACATATTTTACTCCTGAATGACCTCAAACACACTGTAATCAATATCACATGTGGTTCAGTTGTTGCATAATGTCTCTTGCATCATTTTCTTATTCCAATGAGGACACCATCTAGTCAAACAAATAATGAAATAACTAGGCCAGGGGCGTAGACAACGGGGGGGGAGATGACATGTACAATCATCCCCCCAGGTTTTTAGGGAAGGATATATTTTTTTGTGTGTAGCTGTATACGAGTGGGAAAGAAAACATAAGTTGTATGAGCTAAGACTTGTTAATTCTAACGTTAAAAAGGTAATTTATACATCAACTTTCAATTTTTGCTGCGCGCTTCGCGCGCGAACAGATTATCTCAGTTTGTTGTGTAACTTGTGTATAGTCAGGGGTGAGTATTTTGTTTCTGTATACCGGGCCACGTAGTTCCAAGGTAGGCTGGCATTGATCTGGCTCCTTGTGTGACGTGCACCAAATTGCACCATTTCAAGTACATATACATGTAAATGCAAAATCTTCTCCGTGGGAGGGGGATACCCCCTCCCAAACCCTCCCAATTTGGCCCTGCCCCAGCCCTCGGTAGCTTCGCCCTCGGGACTCAAATTTCTGGTCAATCAAATCATAACACCCTTTCCCAGATACAGTCAATGTTCAGCCCGAATTTCCTATCTAGGTAAGCACCAGAATGCACAATTTCAATTCCAAAAAACCCCTCCCCCCGCTCCCTCGGGCTTGGTCGCTTCGATCTTTGCAATGTCTCACTCTCACATCTGGCTCAAAATTGGCAGCACTGTGAGTGTGGTTGGGCATGAGCCCCTATATACACACACAAAATCCT
Organism: Echinarachnius parma; assembly: GCA_037951105.1. Taxonomy (NCBI): domain Eukaryota; kingdom Metazoa; phylum Echinodermata; class Echinoidea; order Clypeasteroida; family Echinarachniidae; genus Echinarachnius; species Echinarachnius parma. The sequence goes on from JBAMJV010011162.1 coordinate 69,442, forward strand.
GAGCCCCCATGGGTTTTGCCCCCCCCCCCCCCCCCCAGTGGCGGATCTACGGGGGGGGGGGGTTAGGGGGTTTTGAACCCCCCCCCCCCCCCCCTTGGGCTGCCAAGTGAAAATGTGATGTGGAAAACATCACTTACGGGGGTTCAAAATAGCAAAAAAAAATCGCCGCTTCGCGGCTCGTGGACGATGCTCCACATCGTCATTGGGTCAACCCACCCCCCCCCCACTTAGCATAAAGACATCACTTACGGGGGTTCAAAATGGCCCCAAAAAAATCGCTGCTTCGAGGCTCGTGGACGATGCTCCGCATCGTCATTGGGTCAAACCCCCCCCCCCCCCCCTTAGCAAAAATACATCACTTACAAGGGTTCAAAATAGCAACAACAAAATCGCCGCTTCGCGGCTCGAGAACGATGCTCCGCATCGTCATTGGGTCAACCCCCCCCCCCCCCTTAACAAAAAGCTAGATCCGCCCCTGCCCCCCCCCCCCCCCCCCCCCCCACTGAGAGGACTTTCAAGCAATTGTCTTGGTCCGGTGAATGGCAAATCATCCCCAGGTGTAAGAACCTGTCTACGCCACTGAACTAGGCAAGACCTCACACATAGCTTGGAAAAAATACAAGTTAAGAGAAAGTGATCCTTAACTTTTTTGAGTAGTATATATATAGTTTAATTTGATGCATATTTGGTAATGATGCAAACATGCATGACGCTCTACTGTAAGCCATATAGCGATGAGGCATTGTGATGTTTTATCGAAATTGTCCTACCTCCATAAAGTAGACAGAATTTGATCCCATTATAATGGTTGTTCAAAGATCAGGAATCTGACAAAAATAAAATACAAATTTAATTGAATTAAAGGGATAGTTGAGTATTGGTCAAACTTAAATTAGTAACCAAAACCTGCACCACGGTACAAACTAATAGTTATTACTTCACCATGCTCGAAAAATATACACAATTACAAACCACAAATAAAACCCCTGTTATCATTCAAAAAGGGCCGTTACAACTCGAAGTGTCAAATTAACTCTAGAGAACGCCAGCGCGAAGAACTAGCGTTCTAGGTCCTAATACGGGACTGTAGTGCAGTGCGCGGTAATAGTACGTGTAGTATACGTATTGTAAGCCCCGTTTGTTCGCCTTTCGTTTCGGAGTCGCGCTAACACACGGAGACAAGTCCATGAGGCGCATAATTATATCACTGCTTTTTTGCGGAATGGAGGGAAAAATCATAATCTTAATCCACCCGATAGTTGGATCACATATTGGAGAGTGAATTGCTGGTAAGTACCGTATCATATGTATAGTTTTAAGCACAATTAGCGTGCACAAAAATATTTAGTTTCAGTTCTCTATCAGGAGGACCTACATCGCTAGCGACTCGCACTAGCGTTCTCTAAAAAGTGATACCCGGGCGTCAACCACCTTTTATATGATATTTTGAAAGCAAATTTCACAACAATGAGAGTATTTTAATGGAAATTATTAGTATTTCCATGTTTTTTTTGATGATCTTTCATATGGAATTGAAATCAACCAAATCCGTTACAATTAATTTTGGGGGGACACTTTGGAAATTACCAATACTCAACTATCCCTTTAAAGCAATGTCAATCATGTTATGTTCAATTCATGATATTCATGACATATTTGTGGGTGGGGGCGTGGCTTACGGTTTCGATCTAAATACTGCATTGCACGTGCGTTCACCCGTAGCTATGTCTAGACGGATTACTGAAAAAGAGCTCTTATAAGAACCTATAGAAGCATTTGGGGTAAAAGTTGGGAATCAAGCTATTTTACATAATTTGGGGGTGCTGAATCCGATAAGCCCTGTTCCCAAGCATAATTTTGAGTTATTGACCATCTAATTTGCATAAACAAAATGGCCGCCAAAATGACACTTTGTAAAACTTTAAAACGTGTTTATTCAATTACTTTGCAACCGGGCGATCAAAATCTGCAAATTTACCGTCTAAAATTATGTTTTATATCAAAAGGAACATAAATAAGATAACGCTGATGTATTTAGTGGAAAAAGATGCACAAATGTGCAAATTAGTGGCCGCCATGACAGACAAGTCGTACAAAATTGATTATTTGGGAGGAAATTTAGGCCTACTGAATGTAACACTTATAATCACTGTCTTAAACACTTTATGCGAATTAAATAATTATCAATTGTATGATTTACTCATATAATATACACAAATATAATTAGCACATTCAAAATGGCCGCCAATTGACGCTATTTCCACCATTTTGAATTGATAAAAATAGTGTTTTAGCAACTAAGCGAACAAAACATATACAAATGCAATGTGCATATCATTATTTCAATGAGAAGGGATGTCAATAAGACTGTTCTGATGAATGACGTGACATGCATGAATTATAGATATGCAAATTAGTGGCCGCCATTACTGACAAATGGTACAAAATGGATCATATTTCGTAAGTAAGGCCTAATAACAATGAATGCAATAAACAGTGACTTAATAAAAACCAAGTTTAGAATTATAATGATTGATCAAATCAGAACATGTATGAATCATTAGTAGTATTATATACTCAAAAACACCTTTAATTGCAGAAACAAAATGGCAGAAAATTACTCTACTTCGTCCTTACCTTAAATGTAAGGACAAAGTATTACGTTTATAAATGTGTTTCTCCACTGCTCTCGAAAAGGACGCTCCATAAAGCCTCATTGGTTTCACCATTTTCATAGAATATTGAGCATATGAGTTTTTGTTCAAAAACTGATTAGCAAGAAAGACAATCAACAATTCAAAACTTCTTATGAATTTGTTGAAAAGAGGAAGCATTTTTAGACATGTTAACGGCTGGTTCAAAATTATCGAATACTTGTTGGACCCAACAATTGTTATACAAGGTTATGTTAATACAGTATATATTTCAGCGTTTCTGAACCAATTTTGCCGTTTCAAATGTTATATTCGGTTGTTCATTAAGTTACAAAATATATTCTGTGTAGCGCCCTCTATACCAAAACTCAACTATTCTTTCAACGATGTTTATAAAGAAATAGAGTTTGTTTCCGAAACCTTTACAATGCTGTATTTTGGCTTGAACAAGCTGAACAGCTAAATTATATTAATTCTAAGACATCAAAACACAGGAAAATACAATAGAAAATAACCGAAAATAAAATGAACAAAAAGCGAACATTTAGCAAAGGTGATGTTGAGTCCAAGAAGTGTATAGCCTTTGTACAGAGTGAATTGTACATTATCTTATCTGCTGCCTATGTTAATGTCAGAGGTATAAATAGTCTGATTATTATCCGTTACATACACATTCGATATATTTCACTATTTGCAGTACGATTATATAAAACTGTAAATGAATCATAATTAGTTAAAACTTAACTAAACGATTATACCACAATAGGGGCAACGGTTTTGAACCACAAGGTTTATTAATCATATTAAATATCGCGTGACTGCCTGTTACCAGTTTGGTGAAGTATGTGATAAGTATGTTGACTGTTCGCGCCTAGTATCGGTCATTAATGTTAAGCACACACTCCAGAAAAGGGCCTATATATGCAGATTTAGTTAAAAGTACAAAGTACTAAAATATGTAAAATCGTACTTGCATTATCATTATATATATCAAACATAGTCCAAAGGTCCCTTTTGCTTTTAACTACAAGCTTAATTCTTTTCATTAAACATCGTGTTACTACCTGACACCAATTTGGTGAAATCTTCAATAAAGAAAAAAAATTGATTTGTGTGCTTGATATTCTTTAACCACACTCTCCAAACATGATATGTGCAGATGTATTTCACTGATTTCAATCAATCAGAAATACCAGTTACCAGTTTAGTTAAATCCTAATATAAACACAACAAAAAAGTAACTTCCCCCCGAAGCAAAATGGCGTAACTTTTTAACAAATAGAGTTTGAGCAACATAACTTGGCAGGAATGTTTTTAAAATTATTGGCTAACGTCTCTGTGAAAATGAATTTGATCCGCCATGCCATGCATGAGTGAACAAAATAACTCGGCAGGATTGTTCCTACATTTATTGACTAACTTATGTGTGAAAATTAAATTGGTCCGTCGAGTCATGGATGAGTGACCACACATCAAAGGCAAAATTTTCACTTTTTGACTCTTGTGACTTTTGAAAAGTGACATTTTTCCTTTAATGTGTGCTCACTCATGCATGGCATGGCGGATCAAATTCATTTTCACAGAGACGTTAGCCAATAATTTTAGAAATATTCCTGCCAAGTTATGTTGCTCAAACCCTATTTGTTAAAAAGTTACGCCATTTTGCTTAGGGAGGAAGTATTTTTGTTGTTGTTTTTATTTACCTTCGTATGAAATATCACGGACAGAAGAATATTCAATGTTCTTACACGTTTGATGTGATTTGCTACTTAAAATACTACATAAAAGATAAACTCTCAAATGATTAAAACGTTAATTTTGTCACTAATGGCAGCCATTAATTTGCATATTCATAAGTCATCCATGTCATTAAATTCATCAGAATAATCTTTTTGACGTCCCTTTTTGAAAACATACATCTGCGCATCGCTTCTTCGTATGTTTTACTCTAGCTTAGTTACCGAGTTATAATAAACACGTTTCTATCCGCTCAAATAATTAGCGTCAATTGGAGGCCATTTTTAATATACCAATTCTATTTGTATATAAGCAAAATATACTACTGGTGATTCAATGAAACGATGTCATTCAATTATTTGACTCGCAGGAATGATTAAGACACTGATTATCAGTGTTATATTCAGTAGGCTTAAATTTGGGAACAGGGCTAATCGGATTCAGCACCCCTAAATTATGTGAAATATCTTGGTTCCCAACTTTTACTCCCAAATGCTCCTAACATGAACATTTTCCAGAAATCCCACTAGACTAATAGGCTCCGATCCCGAAATGGACCTTTCTATAAAACTAATCCGTGTTTTGTCAGACTACAAGACAATTTTGAGCAGTATTTTTTTAAACAGATTTTTACAAAAGTTATAATCTTGACATATTGATATAAGCAAAGTTTTCACTTTGTAGACAACAGGCAATTTCGAACAGTCGTTAACTATCTAAACTAGATTGTTGAATCAAATTACACGCCAACTTTTTAGTGGTGGTTAATCTAACTTCAAGTAGACTTTTGAGTGGTTGTTTATCAAACTGCATTGCACGCACACTTTTCAGTAGTGGGTGGTTTATCAAACTAAACGCAGACTTTGCAGTGTTGGTTTATCAAAGTACATGCAAGGACATTTCTGAGAGGCGAATCTAAGCAGAATTTCACTGGTTGCCTGTAGTACAGGCTATAAGCAGGTTTTCTCAGAGGTAGCAGTCCGGGAAAGGATGCCATCATGGCTTCGGAAGTAGGAGATATCAATTTGATGAAAATGGACCTGGGGAAGAATGTTCTAGCTACCAAGGTGGAATTGACAGTGTCTGCAAGGTAAGTTTGAAGATATACAAACTTATGAATGAAAATGAGCAAAGAAAATTGGGCTCCACCGGGTATCGAACCCGAGACCTCTGGATTGCGAGACTGGTGCTCAATACCAACTGGAGGTCAAGGGTTTCTAATCCTAGGGAAGCCAGCTTTTTTTCTACGATACCAAGAAGAGTCATTTTGGTCGTGTAGTTTTTGTTTTAGGGCGCTGTGAGTGACACCATGTCAGGTTCCCATTTTTTTCATTTTTTACCAAGTGAGTTCCTGATAAATCGCACTTACTGCCCGTTATACCATCGAACAACCAGCAATGCGCGCACCATTGTTAGTGTGCATTCAGCCGTGTGCCGAGAGAATGGGCATAGTTGTTCAATGGTATGACGGGCAGTAAGTGCGATTTATCAGGCACTGATTTGGTAAAAATGGGAACCTGACATGGTGTCACTCAAAGCGCTCTAAAACAAAATCTACTCGACCAAAATGACTGTTCGTGGTAGCGTTTTTCATTCGAAAAGACACCCTATCCGATAAACATAATCATTTTGTTACTTTATTTTAGGAAGTGCCCCGTTCCGTTTTTTGGGGGCTACCCTGTCGCCTGCCTCTTTTCTTGTTTCTTTTAGGTGGTCGACCACTATACATAGGTTTGACTGTACTGTGTTTTATACATAAATAAAGACCTCATATAGCATGGCCTTTTTAGGGTGGGGTGCACCATGCTGCCCACCACAAGATTTCAGGCTGCCAACATGTTTTTTTAAATTGTTATTTGGGGTGCCCTTCAGATATTTGAACGGGTGGCTTGCTTTCATACAACAAATCCCACGGGATTTTTTTTCGGTGAACATGCTCCCCCACTAAATCTGAATACAAATGTTTCTTTGGTGTGTTTTAATGCTCTAAAGCACCTATTTTCAGAACTAAACTCCAAAAAAGTTCATCCGGAGTGAGCGTGTGAACAAATAAGCGTCACTTATGGTTGGCAGTGTTTGCATTGTTGAGTATGGTTTCATTTGGGCACACATGGCTTGCTTGTATGGAATTGCCCGATAAAATATTTGTGGATTTATGTTAGGAGTATTTTCTATTTTCGTTTTGTAGTAAATTGCTATTATTGTTAGAAAATATCGTACAAAATACTAACAACAAAACCAGAAATCAAACAAATAAAAGCCCCAGGCGTATAATGTATATACAATGTCAATTATTTTTAAATAACCATGTACCTTCAAAGCTGTATACAAATAAAGTCCTGAATAAACTGTAATTGTTTATTATAACCTCTGACCACCACAGGCATTGAAAGGGGTTTTAGAGACAAGCAAACATCCATCAGATGGATTTTCTAGCTTATTTACCCATCGCACCCCCTGGCTACGGGCCTGTAATTTGATTGAGAGATAGTCATGAACTATGTATACCTTCTCCACCACCAATGACCAAAAAAGAAGAATTTGACATTTGTATAGCTCCTATACAACCGTAAAAATCTGTTTTGGCAGGAACATGTCTATTTTATTTAATTTCTCCAACATTGCAAATTCTTCTAAAATGCATTTACATAAAATAATTGTAAATGTTGCTTGAAAAGTGCAACATAATTGACAGTATAATCTATATATATTTAGGTTTAAAAAATATATAATTTGTGAAATTTTGATTATAGATACAATTTCCTATAATATATATAAATCTTTTTATTTTATTTGTTAAGGTGTAGTTATACTTTTATTTTACTGCCAAAGCATTTAACTCTCTTTCTCCTGAAGTTTGAAATGTAAACATATTTACTGCATGACTTTGTACACACCATTAAATCAATAGAACTGATGAATCGAATACAACTGCAGTCTTGTCTCCTTCTTCAGCTTCCTTTATTTTGTATTGTTTGTATTGTTTTAGACGGCACGTATGATAAGTTGTTCTTACTCCATTTGGTTTTGTTTCATGTTTTCTGCTTTAGTATTTTACTTGTACATTCTTAGTCTTTTTGCTAGTTTTGTGCATTAAATTTCTTGTTAATACATTTTGTGTTATAGACACTTTCAAATGAATGTCTCAACTCAAGTATAATCACATTATTACATTATCAATTCGATTATCATTTACATATTCACATTAATTTATTAGTTACTTTAGTTTTCAACTATATATATATTTATTGTTTTACTACTTTTTTGTATTACCAATCATTGTATATTGCTATTAATATCTGCTTTTTGTGGACCCCTTTGTAAATTAGCCATGCTGAAAGTTCAATCCACCCTATGACTAGAGGAAATAAATAAATAAATATATACATTATGAATAAAAATGTAAAAAGTATACTATGATATTACATGAAATATAATTAGAAAAATTTATAAGGGTTAAATATAAACTATTGTGTGAAAAAGTTCACACAATTATGTGGCACATGAAATATAATTTGAAAAAATCTTTGTAGTTTATAACGGTATAATATAATGTGTGAAATAATGTTCACTGTGGCTAATATATATATATTTAGATATAAAAAGATAAATAGATATGTTAGAATAATATTGAGTATTTAAACAGATTTAATAGCAAATTGCAAAGGGCCATGACATAATAATTGATCATATGAATTACAATATCTATGATTTAATTTTGCCTAAATGCATTTTCCATGTTTTGTTCTTTATCTTACAGAAAACTCGCGGATATGGATTTTTTTTCAAAAAGTGATCCACGTAAGGAAACCAGATTGATGAAAGCCAAATAACAGTATTGGGAAAGTTATCGAAAACATCTATATTGACCAAAATAATTGATCAATATTGTTGAACAAGAATTTAAAAAAGGGTTTGTGTGGTAAAATTCGAACCTTAGTATCGTTAAATGCAGAAATATCGGAGGAAATCCTATGCACACCAGTGAATGTTGGCCTAAATTCACCGCCCGTTCGCCCCTGTCCGCGCTGCTAGCGCTGGGCTGGAGATATTGACAAGCCCTTATACCGTGGCTAGCATAATATTTTGCACTTAGCGTATACGCGGTTCCGCATCGAACTTTGTCAAATATTGTGGAACCTATATTTATACTTAATTAGTGAATTTCAAGCAGTTTTTTCACGTGGTTGGTTATGAAAGTATATTTTTTAATTTGTTGTGTTTGGGGCGTTTCCCAGTACTGTTATTTGGCTTTAAAATGTTTTATATTTATCTGAAAAGGAAGGAAAGTGATGTATATTATTTAGCATTTAACTAATTTTTGCATGTACATGTATGCTCTATTAATATGAATATTGGGGAATATTTGCCTGGCTATAATTGTCGTTATAACATAGTAATTGTTCTAAACAACTTGTCCTTTGATTCGGGCTCTTGTCTTGGTATAGTGGGCTGAAGCTGGACGATTGCCTCCTTAGCGACTGCTAGGTTAGACATGTCTGGCTCGCTAGGAATTGTTTAGAACCGGTTACCCATGGCAATGGATAGCTATGATGTCTCACTTCGGTACTCTATTGTCTCTGGTAATATGTAGGCCTGGGAATAATATGCAAATTGCAAACTATTCAAATGACTTGCTACCTTTTGTTATCAGTAGACCACTTTTTGAAACAGATAGTATATTGATTAGTGAATTTGATATTCGAAAATGTAATGAAAATTGCAGATATTAATATATTTGCCATACATATATCATGTAGTAGCACTGTCTTATATTTGCTATTCCTTTTTGTGATCTAGGGGCTTTTTTAATTTGTAAATTTCCCCATAAAATTGAAATGATGGAGGGAAGTCTCACAAATAGACCGCTTCTGTAATGTATGCAAATAATATGCGTATGACGTCAGACTCCCCGTTGGCAAGCTTAACAATAGTAACTAGGTCCGGCAAGCTCCGACAAACTTAGCTTGCCGGACCTAGTTACTATTGTTAAGCTTGCCAACGGGGAGTCTTACGTCATACGCATATTATTTGCATACATTACAGAAGCGGTCTATTGAGCAAGGTAAATTCTTACACATGTTTTCTTTTATTTGCAGTATGCGTTCTTTTCATTAAATCTATGGGATCAAATGAATACAAGGAGGTGAGTGTTATCTTTTACCTTTATTTTGTATCTGTGTGATTTACTTCTACTGAAATATTAAAATTTTCTGTATACAGTAGAGTATTTTTCCCCATGTTTTTTTAGGGGCACATGCTCCCAAATCTACCCCCCCCCCCCCCCTCATACTGCTATAGGAACTCTGGATATTGCATGTTAAACCCAAATGAGATAGCATTGAATTAGTCATACAAGTATATAGGGCAGGTCATTGCTCACACCCCATGGCCACACAACTAGCAGGCCTTATGCGGCGTTCCCACTGTCGTGCGATTAGTTACGATCGCCACGATTGGCCATTCGTAGCTGATCGTGAAGTAATCGTGGTGATCGTATCAGATATTATCAGATCGTAAGGTCAGTCGTGGCAATCGTGTTGATCGTACGAAATTTTGGGAACGGTTCAAAAAATGTCTACGATCAACACGATTAATTATCAATCGTCATCATCGCCTCGGATCGTATTGGATCGTAACAAAGCGCATCTAATCGTGCTTCCAAATCGTGGTGATCGGGATCAACCTTGGACAAGACAAACACCACACTCTGTTAAGATGTGATGCGATCTCCCACGATCTGTCACGATCTGTGACGCTCTGTCGGGTACCATTGTTCACGACCTAACACGAATGACTCACGAGCAGATACGAGTTGATACGAGTAAATGCGAGTAGATACGATAAGTCACGCTTTTCACGGACGTTCACGATCTGTTATGAGATCTCGCGCCCATATATATACCGGACAAGATTGAATGCGCATCATTCAGTGATCTACACTTAAAGCGAGCACATAGTCACTGTCAACTTGCTCTTGCTTGTAATTTTGAAGCCTTTGAGAGATGCCACCCAAGGGTACTAGACGCAAGAAGGGAAAGGGCCAGACTATCCCACCCCCTGAACCTGAACCAGTCCAGCCAGAGCCAGCACCAGAGGAGGCAGAGGAGACCACCCCCACCCAGAAAGCAAAGAGAAACAAACAGTAACTGCCTTTACTGAAAAGCAAAAAGAGGAAATCATCGAGTTCCTCATGAGAAATGAGGTCCTCTACAACAAACGCCTTGCGGGTTTCAAGGATGTCACTCAGAAGGAGGGTCTCTGGGCTGCGCAGGCTGCCACGATAGACACTACTGTGGCGCAACTTAAAACATGGTACACAAGCATGAGGACCATGATGGGCCGGCTGAAGAAACGCGCCAAGAAGAGTGGGTCAGGAGGAGATGTCACTACTGACATGAACAGCACAGAAACAGAGCACAGCACAGCACAAAGTGGGTGTGGGATAAGTTCTCCTTTTTAATCCCTCACATTGAGATGGTGGATGCCATAAATGTGGCCTCCTTTGCAGCAGCACCAACAAGTGCCGCATGGCGTAATGAGGTAATTCATGAGCGCGAAGGCGTCATCCCCCAGGATGAAGAAGGGCATGTCTTGGTGGTCATCAGAGCTTGCCGTCAGAGGGCAGGGTGGCGGAGTCCTAGGGCTTCCTCTTCCAGGCCGTTGAACAGCTCAGAGTCGCGAAATATCTGAGCATCTGACATGTGTCATTTTCCACCAAGCTCGATCCACACAAACTTGCAATCTGCATCCACCATCGCTAGGATTGGTATCAGAAAAAGCCTTTGTAATTGTAGTACAGTTGTCTGTGTGGTGTGGCTTCTAGATAGCAATGTGTTTGCCATCCAGGGCCCCAATGGCGTGGGGGATGTTCTATCTCTGCTCTTAGCTACGGCTGTCCAGGCTTCAGGGGTCACAGGTAGGCTAAACACCTCATCTTTGTACGCTTGCACAATTGTCTGGCACACTTCAGGAACTATCTCTGAGATGCTGGACACTTCACACCTGATGGCATACGCAAGGGATCGATAGTTGTTTCCAGTGACAAAATGCCTCAATGTCACTGCCAGTCAGTCCAGGTGAGAGGGGTTGCCTGAAACTGGTGAGTTCCCTCTCGATTGCTGGGGCCACCCTCTGCAAGACTTCACCGAAGAGCTGTGGTGTTAACCTTGACTGTGTATTTTTTAGAACGCTACTGGATCTTCCAGCCTCAATTGGGTGTCTAGGAGGCTGGAGAACTGGCCAAGCTGTTGTCCCCTCTCCGCCTCTCCTCTGTGAGCCATGGTCGCAATCAGCACTGCCTGACTGCAGCTCTCCTGGCCCTTTGTGGTTGGGTTGTGGCGGGTCTGGCTGCTGCTCGTCTTCTTCCTCTCTGGCGATAATGTGAGCATACATTAATACTGCAAATGTCACGTTGTCATCATCCTCAACTTCTGCCATCATCAATGGTTGTGATTTGATGTAGATTATTAGTCATCCAGTCGAAGTTACACCCACATCACAGACAGCAACCACTCTTTCGATACAAAAGAAGTTACGATTTTGGACAGGGAGAAAAAGTGGCACGAGCGAGGTGTCAAAGAATCCATCTGGGAAAGAGTGGAACAACCCAGCCTAAACAAGAAGGGGGGCCTCCGTTTCAACCTTTCGCACGCGTGGGACAGGGCCGTCCGTGAAATCCCGAAACGTCTTTCACGCACACCGAGTGCGGTGGTGCGTGACACTGATTCCTGCACAGACTTATAAAAGACCACTCTACACATTGGAGTGTAGCCAGATGAAGCCGGGAGTTCTCCGGCGAAACGTCGCTTATTAATAGTAAGTGTTCCAGCTTATTGTTTTATAATCACTACATCAATGGTTGTGGTTTGTAGTGTTCACTCTGTAGAATTGTTCAAGAAACAATAAAGTCCATGGTCAGTCAGGCTGTATATATATCCGTCGGGGTCCAATCGTAGCTCAAATCGTGATCACTCTCGATCCTCATCGTGAAAGACATCGCGACCACAATCGTATCCTATCGCAACAGAGCGCGTCGGTTCGTGATGAACGTATCGGAAGGTATCCGAACGTATCTGCCCGTACCTGATCGTCCCAAATCGGGGACCCCGATCGTGATGATCGTGTCACATCGAGACCCAATCGTAGACTCAATCGGGACAATCCTATCGGAACGTATATGATCGTATCTGAACGGGAGACTAGATCGTGACAGATCGTGTCACCTGAAATTGACCAATCGTGACCATATCGCATCCAAGCGCACCAGATCGCACCAGAACGTATCGACTCGCATCACCTCGTATCCAAACCTGAAATTTCAGAGAAGTTCCACGATCAGCTACGAATGGCCAATCCTGGCGTTCGTAACGGATCGCACAACAGTGGGAACGCCGCATTAAAAAAAAGCATGCAGGCCCCATAGTCATAAAAAAAAACCCTGCTAGCTTTACGTTCCTTGCTAGTATTTCAAATGATACGGTTTAGTGAGTAACCTTGGAATAATTGGAACAGAAACTGAATGCTTCCTTTTCTCCTCATAAATAGTTTGGCAGAACAGAGGCAATTGAGAACCAGCTGAACCCAGAATTTGTCAAGAAGTTCCAGATCAACTACTTCTTTGAAGAGGTACAGCATGTCAAGTTTGAAATGTAAGTTGGGGTCAATTTTGAAAATTTATATCAAAGTGATCCATTAAAGGGATAGTTGAGTTCTGGTAAGGAGAGTACAGTTTTGGTGAAACTGAATTTTAGTCACCAAAACCTGCATCATTACATTACAAACTAATAGTTATAACTAGAAAGGAACACAAAATTACAAATGACGTAGTAAAGATCATGTTATCATTCAAAAAGAGCCGTTAAAACGTAAGAGGGCGCTCTCTAAACACTCATCGGTTTCAACCATTTTGAATAAAATATTGTGGATGTGATGTTTTGTTGAAATAGTGATTAGATAGAGAAATAACCAACAACTATTTAAATACCTATTTTGTAACTTTTTGAAAAGAGGAAGCATTTTTTGGAATTTTTAACGGCTGGTTCAAAATTCTCTAATAAACCTATAAAACTATCCCTTTAACATTGTGAAAATTCAACCAAAATCACTTGTATACATGAAGCTTTCACACTTCTCTCGTAACTAAACTTGTTCTTTGGTTTCTGGCAGGTAACAGAAGAATGAAATGGTTTTTGTTTTTTCCAATGTCTCCCTAATTGTGGAATTATTTAAGATTGAATCTGTAGACGCTTTTGACATGTAGTCCGAGACTAAATCCTCAAAAGTATCAAAATTCTGATTCACTCTTTTTTTTTTCACTAGGCAAACATTCCTTTTCTACAAAAATCTTACATATCATTCTCAAGAATCTTCCAATGACTCTGGTATATGATTGAAGTCTCAAATATCACTTTTGGGGAAAACAAAATATAAAGTTAATGGATCACTAATAATCATATACATTTATGATTATGGCTGCTGTAAACTGTGAACAATTTTTTTTTTCAGGGGGTTGAAATTATTAGCCTGAATAAAATCATCTCTGTCTTCAATGAAAATAGTGATGGGAATGCAGTATGCAATGAAACATTAACAGCAAAATATTAAACTGAATAAGTGATCAATGGAGTCATGGGCGTCGATCTGTCATTGATACCCATTCATCAGGGGGGATGATCTATTCATTCATCCCCCTGATGAATAGGTATTACGTAAGTATTGACACTCCATTATGGAGTGTCAGCATGCAACACTGGAGTATGTGAGTGAATTTCTTAGTAAGTGTGACTAATTTGCGAGCTGCTATGTTTTGTAGTGTTTGCTATTGTACGTGCTGGGACTGATATGAGCTGAAATCTAATCGGGAACACATGAGGGCATGAACACATTGAGTGATATAATAATCTTTGTTCTTACGTTCTTTTCGCCTAGCTATGATGTGGATTGCAAGAGTGATGATCTCAGGAAGCATGTAAGTAAAACAACACATTTTGCTTTGCTCTTATTCATTTATTGTGTACCGTATTGGTAGCGAAACTTGGCCACCTACATTCAAATGCTCTGCTAACAAGTAATATTGGGCGGAGAAGCATGATTTTGTGGTTCCGATTGCAGCCCGTTGGCTTAAAGGGATCGCGTAACTTTGTTGACAAGGGCAAAAAGTGATGAGTGATTAATAAAAAAAATGTGTATTGGTGTGATCTGATATGTCCACTAAGTAATGTGTGAAAATTTCACATTAATTGGATGTTTTTGGCCGATAAATTAGCAAAAGGCAAAGTAATATTCACTAACTCATTGCACTTACTTTGTACACGGCTATCCCGTAGACAGTTTAACATCTGAACACTTCAATCGTAAATATCTTTTGAACGAAATGGAAATTTGAAGAAGAAAAAACGAAACCGATCCCATGCTGTTATTGTTAATACGAATAAAACAAGGTATGAGGGAAATGCTAGAATTCTAATTGGGTTTTAAGGATTTAGACAATGTTACTAATCCCTTTAAAGAGTCTTGCGAAATGACACATGTGCCACGGTTGGGCATCGAACCCACGACCCTTGTATTTTAAGACGAAGGCCCAAAACAATTTAATTACCACCATTCTGTGTCAGTCTGTGCCAATCTGAACCTAAAACACAGAGCATGTTAAATTATGTATGCAAAGTGTTGGCCGGAAGCCACCTGGCCCAATATTCATAAAGCCCACTAGCTTAGTTCCTTGCTAAGACTATTTTGGATGACGCCGCTAAGAATGAAACACAAGATCTTTCAGTTGCTATAAACTAGGGTTAACTTAGTGGGAACCTAAGGCTTACCCAGCTAACCCTATAGTTGGGGATAAGTAAAACTGTTTGTTGCTCAATAAACTGCACATTAAATACACATTGCATGGAAATAAGCTAGCAGGGTTTTATGAATATGGGGCCTAATTTCTTTGTTTGTTTTGGGGCCCTGCAGGACTTTCTCGGTAGGATGGAGTGCACCCTGGGGGAGATCATGGGTTCTTCCGAATACTTCACCAAGCCTCTCAGGTAAGCGCTTTGTCCTCTTTGGATGTTATTCAATATATAAAAGTGGTTCATGTACTTAAATTAAAATAAGTAAAACATAAAATACTTCAAGTTTCTTAACAAAACAAACACCTTCTTTTCAATTCAAGTGATCCTTTGTCAAATTCACAAAAATCACTTGGAGCTTTCATATTTTTATTGTACCTCGCTGTTTGGCTTCATGGAATTAAAGGGATTATCGGTGATTTTCAAATCATCTGAACGGTTTCTAGTGGATAGATGGAGATGAATATGACACGCAAGTGAAATTTTAGATTTACAACGCTTTAAGTCTGGATGTTTACGAAGTAAAAACAACCACAATTAAAATAAGAAGAAATCCTCTTTTCACTGTACCAGTTCAGCCACTAAATATGTTAAAGTGATCCAAGTAAAGTGTCTAACTAATTACTTAGAGCTTCCTCGTTTCTCTTCTGCCGTGTTGTTTAGCTTATGATAAGAGAAGAATAAATTAGGGTTAGATTTTTTCAAATGTCCCTTTAGTATGAAGATAATTATCATTGAAAATCATAATCTCAAAACCGTTGCCCAACGTTTTTGGTAAAAAGTACAATTGCCGTAGCTGAACACGCCCGGCCGGCTCGCCACGCGACCACGGACCCGGGCCGGCGGAGTGGAGGAAACCTTCCCGATAGACAGGGCAGCGCAACGAGTCGATGTACCCGACTGTTGAGCCGAGGCGCGCGAAAATTCTGTACCGTCTGTATACACGGGTGTGGATATCGCCAAACGGACGATTATTACTGCGACAAATCTACGGCAGGCCATCAGTATTCGGTGATAAAATATGAACTCAATATTCGTTTTTTTTTTACTAGGTAAACAGTGGTCGTTTTCTTTCAAACTTTCACAAATCTTTCAATTGTATTTTACAATGATATTGATATAGGATTGAAGTCTCAAATGTAATTTTGTGCAATATCTGACACTTTACAGGGATCACTTTAAGCTAATTTATTATCATAGTACTGCCATGATAAACTTATTCACATGAAACCGTGTATATTTATAAATAAAAGCTCTTCTATACTTGCATCTATAGGCGGATCTAGCAATTGTGTAAAGAGGGGTCCATGGAGGAAAGGAAGCCACCGGCCAAACGCGAGTATCGCCATGGGGGGGGGGGGGGGGGGGGGGGGGGGGGGAGGTATAGGGGTTGTATAGTTTTTCCTTCTCCCAGCATAGACAGGATATCAATTTGTTAAAATTCTTATCGCATACAAATTGGCTTTCTGAAGCAGTGGCGTATATCTGTTTCGAGAAGTGGGGCAAGGGGGATCCTTGAACAAGATGAGAGAGTACGTGGTGCAATGCCAGCACTTGTAAGGGAGCGAAGCAACTTAGTGGGGGGAGGGTGTGGTTTGGGAGCTTTTTAATTTGTTGACTTGAAATTATGCATTCTGACGCATACCTTGGAATGAACATCTTCTTCTATCTTTTCTATTAATGCGGTAAGCTTCAACCCAGCGGATTGCCTCTCACTCACCCACGCCTCTTCCCAATATGTTGGAGACATCCTGACCGACGGGATTAGTAAGCGTGTATATTATTTTCTCAAGGATGTAGTGGCATTCTCTGGTTGCCCCCGCCCCGTGGTTGTCGTCCAGGGCATTGACCAGAGGAGCCACACAATACCTTTTATCTATTCCCCGCCGTAAATTCTTTCTAACTAATATCAAACCGAGTAGTTTTGCATTTTACACGTTGCGTAACTACCAAGGTTTTTATAAATGTGTACATATTTTTTTCGTTATTGTTGTTGCTGCTGTCATTGTTTACAATTAATACTAATTTTGTCAATTAAGTATTTTAAAACTAGCTCTTTGTTTTTGTTTATTTTGTTTAACAGTGGGCTAGCCAAAAAGCGTGGTGAGATTATGATTAGAGGGGACGAGTTGAGTGAGTGTAAGGTAAGATTCAGGTGAATACATCAGCACAAAAATTAAGCATCCCACACCATTCATCATAAACTTAAATATTAAACAATATGTTTTCAACAATTGTGCCTTGACATAAATATTTGATATAGCTATGATGAAACTGACTGAGCACAATTAAAGGTGCACTTGTAAAGTGTCTATTAACTCGGAGTCCGCAAAAATTAATTTGAGCTTCAAAATTTCTCTTCTACCGTGTTGTTTGGCTTATGGTAACCGTAACAGAAGAGTAAAATAGGGCTAGATTTTTTCAAATGCCCCTTTAGTATGACGATATCTATCATTGATAATCATTCAGCTCAAGAGCGTTAATGAACGGTCATAAACCTCATACACGTCATACAGTAATTCGCTGTAAAAGCTGACGCAAATTTTCGCTTTTTTAACCAGAAAAGCAGCGTTCTTTTTCAATGAAACTTTTACACATCATTCGGACATATCTTACCATGATTTTGGTATAGGATTGAAGTTTCAAATGTCATTTTGGGCAAGATCTGACACTTTACAGGTGCACCTTTAAATTAAAGATAAAAAGACCAAATTTCAACAAATCACAAGATATGCATGCCTGCACATGAGGTTGAATGTACTGATTATCATTATGGTTTTTGAAACTATGCTCATTGAAATTCTAGTTGTATAATTGTGTTAAAGGGTACATGAGGTAAAGTGCATAATTATTGTTATTGTGAAGCAATGCAATGTGAAATTTTAAATTCTCAATCAACGGCAGTATTCACATTTTTTACCTTTGATACTTTTGAAATGTTGTCAATTTGTTTTAAAATTGTGTAATGGTTACCTCTTTTTATTTACACATAATTTATCAGAGGGGTTGATAGGGGGTGGGGGCAGTGGGAAGTTGTCCCCCTAATGAAAATATCAGGGGCAAACATAAATTGATTTTGATTGTTGGGTTTCCTAACACTTTTATTTTGCTTTAAATGCAGAAATGAGAAAAGGAGAATATTTTTCACGACAATATTTGCAAAATATGCAAATATAAGAGTACGTTAAAGTGCCAGTTGATTCATTATGTTTAAATACATGAAATATTTTTAAATGGTGTTTTGTAGATATGAAATTGAAGTTTAAACAATAGTCTTACTTTCATAAGCCAATTTGTACCTTTT